>CAVNYN010290724.1:0-39280 GCA_963692815.1 Nyctanthes arbor-tristis | reverse complement strand
ACATAGAATGGAAACATGGAACAAAGCCAATCTCCACCGAAGGAGTTGATGTGTTTGCAGTGTACTTCTTCAATGAAAAGAAGCTCCTACTCTCGAAGCCCACGACCGACATCGAGTTGTCCCTCGAGCCCTTCAATTTCGAGCTCTTGACCGTTTCCCCTGTTACGGTTCTACCCAAGAAATCGGTACAGTTTCTCCAATTGGACTAGTAAACATGCTCAACACCGGTGGTGCGATTCAATCAGTAGCATTTGACGACGATCAAAGTTCCATTGAAATTGGAGTTAAAGGAACTGGAGAGATGAGAGTTTTTTCTTCTGAAAGACCGGTATCTTGCAAGATCATTGGAAACGACGTTGCTTTTTCGTACAAGGATTACATGGTTGTAATTCAAGTACCATGGCCAAATTCCTCTAGGATTTCTGTTATTGAGTACTCATTTTGATAATGTAAGACGCCTAAGTTTTATAGGGGATGGCCAAGTTTTACAAGGCATGTTACCCCCCACATTTAACTTGTGCTATTGTGTAGGGATGCCCAAGTTTTATAGGGCATATTACCCCGACATTTTAACTTGTGCTATTGTACAGAAAGAACTGTATCTTATTTCAAGCAGTGAAATTATTAATGTATTTGTACATAGAAGAACTCTGTTTTATTAACTATTTTCGGAGTCCATAAAAAATCATACACAAAAATTCGTGGGTTAGTGTACTATACAACAATACTAGAAATAAGTGTCAAACCTCAAAATATATTGATCTAAAAAACTTAGTTAAACCTTTAAAAAAAAAAAAAAGAAAAGAAAACAAAAAAGCTTAGTAAGTTTCAAATAAAATCATTATTACTTCTCTGTTTTTCCTATAGTACAAAGTCCCCAAACTATTACAATTACAAAGTGATTATTGGCTCTTCCTCACATCATCAATCAAAAAATCTGGAGAAAAAATTTGTTTAGAACAAAACAACTAACATTTATCTAACAACAAATACCTCAGCAAACTAGCCACTAGAGTGTAGCCCTAACACTTTTTCTAGCACATATCCTGATTGACATCAACGATCCTTTTGAAATCGAATGAAGCTAAGTTGACGTTCACAACTTGTGACATCAATTAACATTCATCAACAAACACGGGGGAGAAAAAGAGAGACACCAAAGAAACCAAAAGAGATGGCAAATAGGAGTTTCAAGAGACCTGTGAAGTTGACGACGAGGGCTTCTTGACTTCAGCGCAGACCTAAAAATATGAATCGGTCGACCAAGCCAATTTCGGCACTCAAAATTGCCATGAAGAAGATGACCGTGCCAAAAAGAGTGTGCCATGGAACAAGTTTAGCCCTTGTTGTTGATTGTGCACGAAGATACCACAATGTAAAGAAGGAGATTAGCCACTGACAAAACAATTGAAAAAATTGTAAGATGATACTTGTGGCTAGTGGTATACACAACTTGGCATGAAATTTTCACGTTAAATTAGGATTTCAAGATAATGTTTTCGTCAATATCTTGTTAAAAAACATTAAAACCAAAAAAAAAAAAGGAAAAGAAAATATAATAGTATATTTTTTTTATTGGAGCATTACAAAGGGCATTAATTATAATGAGGGGAATTCAACTATTAATCAAATGTGCAAGGGAACCCCACTTGATGTTATCACACCAGATAGGTACTCTTAGCGAGCCAAGTGTGTGTTTATACAAGTGATTGTATATCTTTATTGTACTAAAGGCATTTTCTTTAGAATAAATGGCAAAACCATCTGACACTCTTGGTCTTGAATAAATAAAACACTGGGGGATTTACGAAAAGTTGGCCAAAAAATAAAATTTCATTTTTAACTTCGTATTATACATAAAAAAATTATTTCTCACATTTCATAATTTTTCTTTATCTTGCCTTCACACATTCTTTATGAAAATCGCCTAAAAAGACTAATTTGAGCTAGCCGAGGATTTAGGAATGGAAATGGAGTGGGTTTTGAGGCCCTTTTTCTATGAAACCATACAGGGCTTTATGAAGGAGCCTAAATTTCAATAGAAATAGCCACATTTATGAAATCATAAGTAATTTTGTGAAATCACATGTAGTTTCTTGATTATTTTTCATTAGTATTCAGCTTTTATATACAGAGTTTAATTTGACTCTACAAAAAAATGTGGATCATGAGACCTTGACGATTGAAGTAACCTTCCTTGACCCGAGACCCACGAATTTGTGGTAGAGAGTGTGGGTTGACTTGACATTTGAGACCCACAATTAATCTTTTTCTTATCTCTTTCAAAAAATTCATTTATCTACATAATATTATGTTTAAAATAAAAAAGAGTATTATAGTAGGAGCAAAAAGATCATCCCCAAACCCTCACTAGTACCTGATTACGTGGGACATGATAGCTATCTCTATATTAGGGACGAGGACCCGTGATTTTATGGTTAACTGGTCAAATTGTCATCATTCCTAGATAAGTGTAAGATAGAACGAAAAATACCTATGAAATAAAAGGGAGGGCAATGCAACCTTCACTACAAATTGCAAATTATAAAAGAGGTAGAAGTAGCCATGTGATCAAAGTGAAAAAAGATTAAACTACTTATTCATAACAAAACACACGACGGCTGACACAAGGCGATGTGGTCCAAATCATATTCATTGATTTATAAGTGATGTGATGCATAAAAAAATAAAATCCTTAAAAATGTATGAATAGTTGAGTATACGTAGCATAATTTGAAAGGTGAAAAAACATTTTTGATATGAGAAAAACAAAATGTCTATAACTCACCAAGAAAGTAAAGAATTTTGGTGAAAAATAATATATATGAAAAATATTGGCAATTAAAATGCAGCCTAATGGTTAGGGAAATTATATTCCCACCACAATAATTTATCTCCACACCACATTTTTCTTATCCTCTTAACTATCCTTAAATGGAATTACATCAATAACCTTCTATTAGACCCTTTTTTGTTTTTAATTTTAAAAAGTTTTTTTCCCCTTCTCACGCCACTATCCTAATTATCTTGATTTTATTTCTTTCCTTAAAAAAAATTCCTTGCGGTGGCTTCATGACTAATGATTTCAACCTTTTTCTAAAATTTCAAACTTTTTTTTAATCTTAATATTTTAATTTTTATGAGCAAGTTTATATATCAATAAAATAGTAATGGACAGTTTGTTTGTCCCTTTTCCCCCACTTTTTTAAGTTTTATTTTATTTTTATATATTGATAAATGTCATAAGTTGTTGTAACCAAAGAAAATTGAAGAATCAATATTGCTGACTACCCAAAAAAAATCCCATTATGAAAAGCAAATTATTTTAAAAATTAATAACAAATTTGTTATTAGTATTTGTATATTGTGATTAATTAAATTTATTTATACTACAAAGAGCATGTGATTTAAATTAAAAAATAACTGAATGAATTTTGTTCTAATTTTAAAATGAAATACCAGTCTTTGTGGGACTAGATTGATTGAAATTAGACCTTTTTTGGAAAAAAAATGTAAAAATAATTTAATTGACTGATCAGGAAATGTTGGAACATTTATTAATTAATTTTATTTTTGAAGATAAATAAATCAAATAAATAAAGATAGATCTAATTTCGAAAGTTGTAGATGATCTAAGATTCTATTAAATTAAATTTGAAAAATGGTTTGTTAAAAAAAATATTGGAGAGATAGTTTTTTAAGTCTTTGTACGGATATACATAGGCAGTTTGATCTCGTAAATAAGCTTATATTAATGCTTACATTGAGAGCTTCGATTTAAGATCTGATTTATATATTTTTCATGTTAGGAATAATGCATAGAGAAAAAAGATTACGTAGTTTAAAAATATCTCAACAGATATATAAATCTTTGACTGATTTCATATTTATTATGAATAATTAATTTGATGGATATATATATGTAGATTGATAGTGGTGCACTTACTAAAAATATCACTTTAACTGTGGCGTATTCATAACATGGTGTAGGAATTAAAATTTATGGTGAGAATATAATTGTCCTAATAGTTAATATATGTTTCTACAAAGTCAATTTGAACTTGACCGCCGATAGAAATCAGTCAAGTCATACATGACTTGTGACTTGGTTGATTTCTATTAGTAGTCGGCCTCTGTGTAGAAACCCGATCTGACTCAATAGAAAAATTGAATAGTTAATATCACCTGCAAGCTAAAAAGGCAGATAGTAGTCATTCCAAGCCATGAATGAAGGTATAATATGAGGAAGCCAACTCTTTTTGTAGAACTTACAAGCTGCATACATCCTCACAATCCCAGCAGCCAAAGCAATAAGCCATTGAATTATCTCCTGTTTCGTGCCCCTTGCAACTGTCTTGTATGCCATGATACCTGTGAATCGAATCCCCGCCACCCATGTATAAGTACGCCGCATAAGGTATAAATGGTTCAGAAGTGTCCCACCCCGGATAATAATATTAACTACATGCCAACAGGAAAAACAACATTCACGTGTTTCATAATACAAGGGCCTTTTACTCGAGTTGACATAGAAATGATTATACTACTTCCATCCCACAAACGTAATTTAATTCTTATTTTTACAGAGATTAAAAAGAGTTTATTTAATGCTACTGTGAAAGCAAATTTAAGATAATTTTTCGACTATATCGTTTCATTTATTAATTATTTTACTTTAATAAATTCTATTTTGTATATAACAATACATATTAAATACGAGCATATAAAAAAATCAATATTTCAACTATATTTTAGAAATGTATTTAAAAAAAGAAAACTACATTTTTGAAAAGAAAAGTGATCTATATTTTCATACAGATAAAAAAAAAACATAAGACTATCTTTATGGGGCAGAGGTTGAAACTCTTTGCCAGTCAGACCAAGACCACACACAGCTAAAAGCCTTGATATCTTCATATCATGAGGTCTTGGCCCGTATGGTTGTTGGGTCGAATATGTGCAAATGCAGTGAATAAAGAAAGGGGAGTTTTATCTTTCCCTTAGTTGTCCATACTATTTCCATAAATACATACTAACCTTCTTGTAACATACCATGTTATCTGTATGTCATTCTCATTCCTTTTTCACCTTATTATTATTTTTCTAATAGTAATAATTATTTTGTAACCCATCCGACACCCAACCCCACCCCGCCAGCGACCGATCGGATTTTGGCAGCTTCACGGACGGTCGGCGGGAGACCAACATTAGAAATTTTTTTATTTTTCTTGTCCCCTTTTTCATTTTTTTTCTTTTCTTATTTCCGTTTTTTCTTTCTTTTCTCTATTTTCTTTTTTTTTCCAATTTTTTCTTTTCTTTTTCCTTTTTAAATTCATCTAGTCGAAATTTTTATACATTTTAATTCATGTAAAAAGAATGTAACTCTATTTTAAATTCATGTGATATAGTGTGTTATACAATGTAATTTGTGGAAAATAAAATGTCACGAATAGCATAGCTTGTTATACAAGTAATAAACTTTATTTATTACGCGTGTAACAAAGATTTATGCACACATAAATAAGACTACTACATGATAACCATGAAAATTTAACAAAAATATTTAGAATTAGGGTATGTTACTAATTCATATAACATAAATTGGTAGCACATAGCATAGTCTGCAACACAGATAACATATCTTGTTACACTAATAATATAGATTGTTACAAAGTATCAACATAATATAGCTTGCTATATGTTGCACATATTACATTGCTTGTAACACATGTAATATACCTCACAACGCACATTGTTACGCCGGCAACACATTGTTTAATAACATAGATTGTTACATATATAACATAGCTTGTTGTACACGTAACAACTTTGTTACACACATAACATAGCTTTTTATACACGCAACGGACATTGTAACACACATAACATATATTGCTACATACATAGCAGACATTTTCAAGTCAGTAACATAGATTGTTTAAGGGCGATTTTCACTCTAGGTCTCCAACCTTTCAGCTTTGTATCAATTTTGTCCCCATTCTTTTATTGGTCTATTAGGTTCCTTACCTTGTTTATTATCATATTATACCCCAATGTCACTTGTTGTCCATAATCTTTTAATTTTCACCATTAACCCCTATCAAAATGATTATATATAATTAATTCTTTATTTCCATTATATGTTCCTAACTTTTTGATTTTTATATAATTTTGTCTCCATTTTTTTGGGCCCATAGGACCCCAAACCTTTCATTTTTTTATCGTGTTATGTCCCCATTACTATTTTTCGTGCCTAAAATTTTAATTTTTATTGTTAATATATATTAAAGTTATCATTATACCATTAATAATTTAACTAAAAAATAAACAACAATATAAAATAAGAAGTCTACCCACTTTAGACAGAAATAATGATAAAAAAACTCGATCTATAATGATCTCGATGAATATGAAATACGCGTCTAAAAAAGTAGTCGATCAAAGTATTGGCATGATGAATCAAATCGATTTGATCTATAAAGAAATAGCGTAAGATGTAGATTGCTTAAAAATTAAATTTCTTGATCTATCAAAGGTAACATAGCGGATACAGATTGGGTAGATTCGCTCCTAAAAAAATTGATTTTGATTTATGAAAAATCTAACATAACCCTAATACTCTAATCCTAGTTTAATTTCTTCTCTCTCTGTGAGAAAGAGAGCTCTCTCCTCTTCCTTTTGCTACCGGAAATGACATCATTCTGATGGTGAATTTTGATTATATCGATGTACATAATAGATTAGAGCAGATCAAGTTGATTATCAGAAAAAGAGAGTAAAAGGGTGACGCTGGAAAAAAAATAGAAGTAGAGCATTAATGTTTGATTTCATTTTTGTAAATTGAAAATAAGTTTTTGTTTTTGTTTTTGTTTTTTTGTTTTTGGGTAGATCACCCTAATTCATATATGCTATGTGAGATGTGAAGAATCAAAAAATCCAATCCAATATGCTGCACTGATTCTCGAATCAGTGAATTTTTCTTTTAATGTGGACTAGGTATCTATCATCTTTGGTGTAGGATCGAATTTGTTTAGTATCACTATTTTCGGGCCGTTGTGGTTGGGGTGAGACTGGTTAAGATGGATGGAATTCTTATTTTCTATTATTCTTTATTTTTTATTATTTTTAGTTAAATAAGGATAGATATAATGATAATTTTAATAGGAATTAACAGAAGTAATTGAAAGGTTGAGAATGAAAGGTGTTAATAGGGGCGTAACACGATAATAAATGAAATGTTAGGGGTTCTATATACCCAAAAAAGAATGGGACAAAATTGAATTAAAATTGAAAGGTTAAGGACCTATAGTAGAAATAAAGAATTAAGGGTATAATAGTCATATTGATATGAGTTTATAGTGAAAATTGAAAGGTTGAAGACGAAAAGTGACGTTGGGACATTATAAGATAATAAATGAAATGTTGGAGGCCTAATACTCAAAAAAAAAAAAAGGAAAAGAAAAGAAAAGAAAAAAAAAGGAATAGGGATAAAATTGATACAAATTTAAAGGGGACCCTAAGGTGAAAATTGCCCAGTGTGTACTAACATGAGTTATTATAGACATAACATAGTTTGCTATGCATGTAACAAACCTTGTTACACACGTGAAAAATTTTGTAATGTACAAAATACAGATTGTTTTATAATATAGATTGTTATACATGTAACAGACATTGTTACACCAATACATAGACTGTTAAATAAAAAATATTGTTACAATTATAGACATAATAGTTTGCTACACTTGTAAAAATGAAAAAAAATAGGGAAAATGAAGAAAAGCAAAAGGAAAAGAAAAAGAAAAAAGGGAAAAAAAAGAAAAGGAAAAACAAAGAAACCCCCCCCCCCACCAAAAAAAAAAAAAAAAGAAGAAGAAAGAAGACTTCGGCGAGATCTCCAGGAAAAAAAAAGTAAAGAAACAAGGGAAAAAGGGAAAAAAGAAAAAAAATTCACTAGAACCGGGCGACGGTTAGTCGGCCACAATCCAATAAAAAAATAGTTTTAAAGTATACAACATAATATCCCTGGGTGACTTGACAAATACTAATATTTTTTACATTATTTTTAAAATTAAGGTACATTCAATTTTTTTTTTTTTTTTAGAAACAAAAATCAAGTGTCAGATTATGGCCATCACACAACCATCACACAAAATCACTTGTCACATAACCCTCACACCAATAATCACAATTGAGTCATAGCCCAACTCCAATGGGTCACAATCGAATGTCAGCGAGTCACAACCCAACGACCGCAAGTCGTAGTCAAAACCCGGTGCTGCTGGTCACAAAGCATCTACAAAAAATAAAAAATACTTTGACAAATTACACCTCCAACGAGCTGTGACTCTTAAGTCATACCACTACAACTCACCAAAACGCCACAAATCCACCACAACAACATCACAGCCACCACCAATACCATCACAAATGTGATTTCAACAAAGAAGGAAAAAGTTTTGAATTAAAAGCCCTAATTTTTAGATCGGCAAAATGAAAATTTGAAATCATTGAAAATCTAAAAAACGAAAAACAACTCAAATCGGCTAAGTGAATCAGACTCCAGATTAGATTGATAAACTTCAATTCAGATTGGGAAAATGAAAAACAAATTAGACTCCACAATAGCGGGCGAAGAAGAAGAAGAAGGGGAAAGATGAAAAATTTCAATGCCAAAGCAGGGGTATCCCAATTCCATTGCTCCTAGAACATGTACTATGAAGCCAAACAAATTGAGGCAAATAATGCATTGTTCATCTATTTTCATTTTGTTTTATTCTTTCACTGTGTATTTGCCCATTTCTTTTTAAATTAGGCCATCTATCCATGATCTGCTCTTTGTTGCCTGAGTTCAATTAGTTTTTAATTCACTGGATTCTTGTTCATCCAAGATTCCTACTTTTGTTTCATCTTCACCTCCTTCAAAAATTCTAATGAGTCAGATTCGCTCAATCATAATTGAAATTGATCCTAAGACCCTTTCTTTGGATACTGTTCTTATTTGTGGCCAACCATTCCAATTATCAATGAGCCTCCTAGTCCACCAAGCTCGAAGACTCATGTACATTCATTATGGCTCACGCCATTATCATTTTGGATCCTGGTTCTACTCAAATTGCTCAACCATCATTGAAATTGATTGAAGCAATATGTTCTTATTTGTGGCAAACCGTTCCAATTATCATTGAGCCTCCTAGTCCTCCAAATTCAGAGCTTAATTAACATTTCGTTATTGTTCATCCAAGCTTCCTACCTTTACTTCGTCTTCACCTCCTTCAGAAACTCTAATGAGTTAGATTCGCTCAACCATAACTGAAATTGATCCTATAACCCCTTCTTTGTATATTGCTCTCATTTACAGCGAACCATTCCCATTATCAGTGAGCCTCTTTGTCTTCCAAGTTCAAAGCTTGATGTACACTTGATTATTGCTCACGATATTATCATTTTGGATGGTGGTTCTCCTCATATTCGCTTAACCATCATTTAAATTATAGCATCCCGTAAAAATTTAATAAGCAATATGATAATTAGTTTGAGAACGATAGGAATAAATGATTCAAGGTCGAAAAATCATAAATTTTTGGCCAAGTCATTCCCTAGATACAAAATTGCCAAATTAGAAGACATTGGTTATTTTTGTAATTTCTAAATTACCATGTGATATTAATAATGTTAGTTTTGACAAGTGTTAAGCCACTTGTAATATTTGTAATTAATAAACATGCTATTTTTGCCAAATATCAAGACATTTTTCATCCTTATAATTGGTGGATTCCAAATGTATTTTGAAAAAAATTAAATCTTCAAAGTATAAAAAGGGCCCAAAGTTAAAGAAATCAACCAAGTTGCTTGCCAACTCTCCACTATCCATCTAAAATTCGTTCAAAGCCAAGGAGTGTGGTAAAACATTACCAAAACACTACCAAAATACTACCAAAACACCTATTTCCTACTTGAAAAAGGGCCCTTATTCATATATAGGATAATCCCAACTTAAAGAACCCCTTTTTAGGTGAGGACTATTGAAGTTTCAAAGGTACTTTGACACTTAGAATTAAAGTAATCTTTAGCGAACCTTGAGGTAAGTAACCTAATACTTTGATTCTCTTTCTACGTGCATAAAGTTTTGATAAGATAGATGTATATTTGATTAATGATTTACATGAGACAAACATGGATTCTAGTGCATTGTTATGGAAAGAAAGATTAGTTTATTGCATCTATATCGCCAGTTAATACTCTACCAGCTCTGAATTGCTCTGTAGAACATGGCCTTGCTATGTACTCTTGGTCATTTTGGCTATGTAAAAATCTTTGTAGCCTCGCTGTGTGGTTTTGGCCAATCTGAATCCTTGTGGCCTTGCTGTGTGGCCTTGGCCAATCATGTGCGCACCACGAGTAATAGTTTAACTAGTGATTGGAAAATCGATTCAATTAAAAGGAAAATCGATTCAATTAAAACTATTTTATTGGCTTTTGAGGGGTGTTTTCTTTGCTCTAATATGATTGGACGAATTTTGGGTGTTTTTGGAAAGAAAAGAGATTCGTTGGGTGTTGGGGGAAGTTGAGGACTTAATAGTACTATTTATAATAGTTGGAATTGAGTTGGTTTTAATAAAATTTGAGTTCCGCCAATCATATTGTGACACGTGACGCGACGAGAACAGTACAAATGTTAGAGTATTTAATTTATTACTAGAGAAATCTTTATATCTTATACTACTTTGTAGTTAAGTCACTGTATTGTGATTTACCTTGATCAAGCCTCATAATTTTTCTTTGGATGTTATTTAGATAACAATCTTTACGATTGATGCAAATCATTGGCAAAATAATTACTATTTTTCTTAATTTATTGTTACATTTTATGGGATGTTACAATCTACCCCCATTTAATAAATTTTGTCCTCAAAATTTGCTAAGCATTGTAGTGGTATCTATTGCTTTTAAAAGCATATACCATAAGTTTACAAAAGTTAAGTTTTCAAAACCTTAAAAAATCCGATTACATAAGTTATTCCAAGTTTATTCAAAATAGGTTAAATAATAACCTACAACAGTTAAGTTACGTGTAAAATAGTCAAAAGGAAACTTTTCCAATCGACATAGGGGTTAATCATGAACGTTGCATAAAATAAACATTTGGATCGATTTAGACGAATTCAGAAATCTCAGGGACCTGACTGCAATTTTTTTGGGAGAAAATCAGGGTCTCCACCGCCATATTTCTGTTGCCCGCGGAATGCATTCTGTGGTTTGCCAAGGGATGCCATGCGGCCGCATGGCCGTTCCGTACGGCCGCATGGTGTAAATAATTTTTTTTCATGACATCTTCCAATATGTATAGAAGTCATACAATATTTCTTTGGGTTAGTTTAACATTTGGAAACGAAGCAAAAGTTACCATTTTTCTTGCTTCATGTTCATTCTATAATTTCACACGACTTAAATTTTCTTTTTCCTTTCCGTTTTCCTTGTTTTCATTGATAAACTTTTAGAAGCCAAATATATCATATTACCAAGGTCAAATTTAACTTATCATCAATTAACAGAACTGATTTCAATACCTATAGGTGTGCGGACTCGTCCAAATAGGAGCGATATGTGTATGTGAGGCCGGAGGATCATGCTCTGATACCCCTTGTCACGAAAGGAATTTTAACAATAGCGGAAGCTTTTAAAGATTAAAAATTGATACAAATACAGTTCAAAATATCGAGGTTCTTTCACTGCGCACTCTGATGATTAAAGGTTCTGTGGGCTACCCACAACGAAACATCAGCTGCATACACTGAAGTCTCAATCACATACATGTATCTCCTCCATCTTGGGACGATCCGGCCACATAGCTTTTTAATTTAATACCTACAGGATTGTAGGAAAGGGGGGTGAGTACAATGTACTCAGTGAATAACCAAATATCTCGATTCATCTTTCATATAAGAAAACATACTTTTAGGAAAGCCATGTATTTCACAAAGCCTTTGGATTTACAACGCCATTGAATGCACAAAAGGGCCCTATCACTAGTTAAACTACTACCCGTGGTGTGCACATGATTGGCCAAAACCACACAGCAAGGCCACAAAGATTCAAATTGGCCAAGACCACACAGAAAGGCCACAAAGATTCAAATTAGCCAAGACCACATAGCAAAGCCACAAAGATTACCACATAGCCAATATGATCAAGACCACATAGCAAGGTCATGTTCCACAAAGCAATTCAGAATGGGTAGAGCATTAACTAGGGATACCGATGCAATAAACGAATCTTTCTTTACATAACAATGCATTAAAAATTCATGCATATCTCATGAAAATATGATGAGCAAAAGAAAGGAAATGGAGGTACCGGTTACTCACCTCAAAAATTGCCCAAACATTCCTTGAATAATTCTCACATAGAAAAGTGCCCTTAAGGACTTTATATTCCCCAAGTAAAACTATTTTTCAGTAATTTGGCAATTTTGTATCTAGGGAATGACTTGGCCAAAAATTTATGATTTTTCGACCTTGAATCATTTATTCCTATCGTTCTCAAACAAATTATCACATTGCTTATTAAATTTTTACGGGATGTTACAGAAATTGATCCAAACAACCCCTTCTTTGGATATTGTTCTTATTTGTGGCCAACCGTTCTAATTATCACTAAGCTTCTTTGTCCTCCAAGTTTAAAGTCTAATGTACATTTCATTACTGTTCACACCATTATCATTTTAGATCCCTGTTCTCCTCAAGAGCTAGCCAGCATCATTCCCATGCCAAGAGCACATTAATCAACAAGCACAAATAAAAGAAAGAAGAATAAACAAAAAAATTCCCAAATAGGCAAGTGAAAATTTCCCACCGAAATTGATACATAGGCTATTCCTCTTGATAATATACAAGTGTTATCCCGTGCAATGCAGGGAAATAATATATAGTATTCTTATTAATAAAAACACTACTAAAAAATGCACTTTCACCGACGGAAGAAACTGTCGCTAAAGGTGGAGTTTCCGTTGGAAATGACCTTTTTCGATGGAAAACTGACCGTCAAAATTTCTATCTGTGAAGCCCTGCTCGGTAATACTTACCAACAGAAAATTAGAATCCGTTGAAAATTTTTGACAGATAAAATCCGTCGAAAATTTTTGACGAACATCAAAAAATAAGAAATGAAAAAAATATTTTCCAACCCAACCTGTGAACCGCAACCTGCGGGGGTGACCCATAGCCGACCCGCCAACCTGCGAGTAATTCTTTTCAATATGCAATGGGAAAGACTCAAGCCGTAGACCTGAGGTTGGGGAGTAAGTTCCCAACCACCAAGCTACTATGTATTCTTGTTAATGTGTTGACAAAAAATATATATAAAGTATCTTCTAGTCATTTTGTTATTTTAAAAAAGATGAATTTTCTTTTTTAAGCATTGGACTTTATATATTATTTATTATTTCATTAAACCTTATTATATTAAATATATCATTTATGCTCTAAATTTATTTGAGTATGTCAGTAATATACTATTTTGCCCCTAATTTTCTATATTATATATACATTGTTAATTAAAACTAAAAATAATAAAAGAGGGGTTTATTAAAATTTATTAGATTCTATTAGCCAGAATGTGATTTAAACATTAACCACAAAATAACCAATGAAAGATTCAAGTTTTTTTTGTTTTATATTTTTTTCATCAGGTAATACCACATTAGTATTAAAATTTATTTCATATTATATAGATATATATTTTCTTTTACAAATGAATTGCCGAACATTCTAAGAGTATATGGAATTTACTTTTTCATAAGACAAGTGTACGGGTCATATATGTGAGTAGGGTAGAAGGAAATCATTTTATATGTTTGCTGTTGATTTTTTATGCTCTGTTTTTCTAACTTTAGTATGTACAATAATTACGGATATCAAAACATAAATTATTTTCTATTTCACATCTAAGGGTTGTTGATTGTTAATAACATTTTTACTTTTTTGTGACGTTTTAAATTTAAAACAAAATTTTACTTGTTATATATATCAGTTAACTTATCTTCTAGTGTGAAAAAAAAGTTAACATATCTTTTATATATTTTTCACAGTTTAATAGTTAATGTATCTTTATTATAGATCATTGTGCATATTAAAACATATTAATAAAGTAATTAGATGAATTATTATTGTAATTAAAAAATAAAACTTATCTCAAACTTATTGAAAAAGTTTTAATTAACAATATTTAGCATAATAAAGAAAGAAAACTTTCAAGATTCTATAAAGGAGAATTAAAATATGTTTTTAAGTATATTTCCGATGGAAATGGAAATTAAAAATATTTCTAAGTATATTTCTGATGGAAATGGCTACTTTATGTCTGAAATTTCCGACGGATCTTCAAGCTGGTCAGAAATTTCATCGGAAATTTTCGACAGTTTATCATTTCTGTCAGAAATTTTCGACTTAAATTTTGTGCCGTCAGAAATTTCTGACGGCCTACATTTCTATTAGAATTTTCCGACGACATATTATGTCAGTCAGAAAGTTCTGATGGCCAAGTCGAGGCCGTCAGAAATTTCCAACGAAAATGTCGTGCCGTTAGAAATTTCTGATAGAATTTGAGCCCGTTCGATTAATATTATCTCGACCCCATAAAAAGTCTAGTAGTGAAATAATATTATCGCGGCCCCGTAAAAATAGTCTCTTATTTGGGGTGTTGCTCCATGTCTTTTCAAAGAAATAATCCAAAACGGTGTCAAAATATTCGTTCAGTAGATAAATGATATAAAATTTTATTTTGCCACAAAAAAGCAATAAATATAATATAAAAATAAGTATAAATATACTAAAATAAGTTAATTTATAATTGATACTTCTTCTTTTAATAAGATTTTGCACTAAACTATATTATTCTAATACCATAAATTTATCGCCAATTGTCATTCAACATCTTTATATATATATATATTGTAAATTATTTAATTATATTGTAACTAACTAATGTACGCAAAAAACATTAGACTTGTATATATACATAGGGGTCTTTGGTTTTCATAATAATACACAAAATTCTGTACTTTTCTATATTCTTCATTCTACTTCGTAACACGTTATGAGCAATAGAAGCTCAAAAGTTTTAGATCACGATTTTCTATTTTCTTAATATCTTTTTTTTGTCCTAATCGTTGTATCTTTTTTCTTAAATTCATTCTCTTTTCTTTCCATGGATGTTTGAGAATGAAAAGCTCCAAAATTTCCAAAGCACTATGTTTTCTCTTAATTGTTTTACCATTATGAAAAAAATAAACATCACCCAGCTTCTTCTGTTTCATGGTTTTCTATAGTGTTTGCATAAAATTATAACCCTATTTGATTGCACTTGCTATGGAACTCTCTGACTGGAATTGAGAATCAAGTAAACTAATATTTGATTTCCCTTTCTTAAATCATTCATTCATCATTGGTTTATCTGGTTCAAATATACAAGTCAGGTTTGATTGGATTTCTTCATTCATTCAAATTATTTTGATTTAATTTTCTTCTGCATAAATCACGTGGTATCATGATATTAATTTTATTATCCATGTCTCTACGTATGAACATACATAAATGGATAACCAATATTCAATTTTAATGAATTTTTGGTTTTCAATTGTGTATGTCATGTTAACAATCATATTTTGATTTATGATATGAAGGGATCACGAAATGTTTCTTGATTGATTCCCTTTGAGATAATATATGATAGGCCATTATTTAATGAAAATAAATCTGGTAGTCACATTTTGTATTACTTCCATCTTTCTTTTCTTGTATAACAGGGAGATTATGAAGGTTTTCTTTTGATTGATCTTCTTCTTAATTTTATTTTGGATGCCAATTACATAATACATATGAATATAGCAACTATTATCTATTGATAAGTACTACCAGCCTTACATAAGAATCATGTATCTCATATCTATTTCATTAATAACTGTTTTTGCATTTATCTATGTGCAATTAATTGATTTAATTATTAGATGTTCTGTATAATATGTTTATTTAAATTGATTATTATGTAAATCTCTTCTATTATCATATAATCCATCTATATATAATAGATCTTTATTCATGGCTCATGCAGAAATACAATGATATTAATATGGTAACATAATATTTTTCCTCCTGAAGAGAGAATTTTACATAATCCAATATTCAAAAAGAATATTAAGAAATCATTTCTAGATAGAACACTACAAGTGATAACTTTTCTATGCTCTTGTAGTAGCATAGATTTCAATCAAATCTCGAATGACAAGATGAAATCTATATTGCAATTGATCAATTATTGTTACATTTTATTTGTTCGCTTTATTACATTATATAGGATTTAGATATCTTCTATGAATACATTATTATTAGTTGTTTCAATATTGAGGTGCTTTTTATATTTAATTTTTATTGATAATTAATTTTTCTTATTTAGGAAATAGAGTAGTATAAGATGACTTATCAAAATGTTAGGTTAGCTGAAAGTGCCACTACTTATTCTTCATTCGTTGAAGGCTCTATAAGAGACTATATAATCTTGCCAAATAATATAAAACTATGTTGTATTGACGATGCACTTTATTCTAACAAATCCAAAAGATATTTGTTTAGTTTTAAAGATATCCGCTGCAATTGATATCACGTTAAAACAATGGAAAAAGACAATGTTGAATGTCTTTGCATAATTTCTTTTGTACTTGACCTGAAGCAAATGAAAGAAAATTTTACAAGCACTCCTTCTGAGAATGTGTATTTTACAAATATAAAGTTAATAGAATTGAATTATATAAAGAGTTAGAATATTCTTTTACCCAATGACTATAATTGCAACTCGCTAACAAGGGAAATTCGAAGTTAGACATTTCCCTACAGAAATTAATATTAAACTTCCAAACTTTTTGTAGAAAATTTATGTGAATATACGTGGGACAATACACCCACCTTACGATCAAACAACTGTATCAATAATCTTGAAGATTATAGTGATGATATTATTTGGCGTGGTTTTTGAAGGGTTGCAATTATGTCCTATATTCATCATGTTTTATGGAAAAAACCCAATATATAAGAAAATAAAATATTACTGATTGTATTTTATTAAGAATTACTGCCTTTAGAATTTTGTTAATAATCTTGAACATTATTACATTGCATTTTATTGTATATCTTGAATAAGTATAATTTTGTTCCTATTATTGTGATTTCCTGAAAAAAGAGAAATGCCTCAAATTCGTTAATAATCTTGAAGATTATTATGATGTAAAATAGTATTTTTTATAGAAAGATTCACAATTATATCTCATATTCTAGAAAAATATGGTAGACTCTAGAAAAGTCATGGAACGTGAATATGGTAGACTCTAGAAGAGTCATGGAACGTGCTATCTATTAGATTTCTTGAAGAAATACTATAAAATATAATATTCTAATTGAATATATTGTATTATCAAATAGCAAAATATGTAAGATTCATCATTGTGTTTTCATGACCAAATGGAAATACATTAATATTCCAGTTAAATATTATATATCATCAAAGTGAAAAATTATTATATTTATTATTTCATTTATTCTTTTTATTACAGCTTAAATGATTTTAAAGAACGTTAGACTATTGATCTTGAAGAATCTATTGCTCTTGAAAAATAATATTGCTATGAGTATTCTTTAAGAATATAGAATCATAATGATTCTAAGATTTTAATTGATTTGATATTCATAAATTTTATATTTGAAATCCTGAAGATTTTATAAATATATCTTGTAAAAAAATATATTTTATGTATTCGCAGTACTAATTTTGACAAATATCACAATTAATCTTATATCATAAATATTGTGATATTTCCAAATTGATTTTGGCACAAATCCTAAAGATGACATGTTAAAAATTTATAGACAATCATATAAAATCTAGTAGATTTTATTAAATATACTGAACCAGAAGGTTCAACTATCATTTGAACATTTTTATTAAACCAGAAATTTTTTTTTTTATTTTGACATTACTGGTTCGACCATCCCTTTATTTTTGTATAATGAAAATATTGAGAATCTTTTGAAGAACTGGAAGTTCTTTCGATTAATTTCATGTATCACTTGTTCTCAAGGCAAATAGATTACCAAAATATCACTAGCTAAATTTGGAACTAAGTTTCCTAATGTATCTAGAAAATATTTAGAGGTGAACCATAGGCCCACTCACATTCCATGTAGACTATCTAGATATTTATGATTTAGATTCACTAGAGGTCACATGTGTTATCAGGGATGATAATTTACTTCTACCCGGCAGAACACTTGCGGTGCCCCGAACCAAATGGGGTAGAAAAATGCCACTCTAAGGGTTGGCGAGGTTGATCGGGGCATGATCCACTCCCCCGCCACGGGTCGCGGGGTGCCCCGATCCGCCCCTATCCATTTAGGTGTTTAAAAAAAAAAAGAAAAAGCAATTACAAAACTCCATGTTTTATTAAAAAAAATTTTTTGAGGGTGGTTGTTAATTTCAGGTAGCATAAAAACCCCAAAAGTCACCATCAAATCCCAAAAAAAAAAAAAATAAATAAATGGGGCACTAAATGGGGCAGCTTTGCTGCTTCGAACTGACTCGAGCGCCAACCCGAACCACCTGTACCCGAAATAGTCAGGGCGACGGGGAGGGAAGGGGGGTAAAAAATGTTAACGGGCCTGAACCTATCCCGTTGCCATCACTATGTGTGATATAACTCAGGTGACTGGAGTTCAGACGTATGCTCTTCCGATCTAACTAATTGTGAGCAAATTTCCATATATAAAATAAAGATAATTTTGTCCTGCTAGTGAATTATATATCCCCGGGTAAGTTATGATCACGTTTGGTTGGGATATTTCATGGTCTATGGTTCAGCAAGTTTGATTGGTAAATGTCTCTAGTCATTTGATGTAATATTTAATGAGAACAATCATTTGTGGTTGAGTCAAATCAACATTTCACAATTGGCAACAATATTCTCAATAAATTTGCAAATATAAAATTTATGTGATACCTTTATATAGTTGGCTTACAGTCAAAAGTCTCCTTTTAGTAAATGTTATAAATGCGATTTATGTATAATCACATCACCACAAAATTGAGGTAAGTATCTTTGAATGTTGAGAATACATGTTTGAGTTTAAATCCCTTTTACATAGCATTTATTTTTCATTCCTGAAGGATGGTATGTTATGACATGATTTGTTTCATTTGCCAAGTATTCCAAGTATTAGAGGTAGGAATTGATAGTTGATAATAAATATAAGAAATGCGTGTTTGTAATCCTCGCATAGCATTATATAGACATGAAGTTGGAAAGATAATTTGCATTTCAGATTATTAACTATATGGTTACCAATAGTATATACAGAATTAAAGGCTCCAACTTAGATTAATATAAATTCCTATAAGAGGATTTGGGTATTAATGTCATGACTGAAGTATGATGTGGTCAATTCTAAAATAAATATCTGGAAATAGAATATGGAGAAAATATTTTATATGATGGTCGTATTGATGTATAATACTTTAGAAGAGTATATAGACATAACAAATCAAAAAAACCCCTGAATAGGTTCAGCTACCTGAAATTAGTAAAATAAAAGAGATCTCAAAGTGTTATATCTACATTGGAAATCAAACGGAATCGCTAAGAAATAATTATCAACAATAAATACTAATGAGCTCAATTATGGCAAGGATGATGAATTAATTTTTCACCAAAAATTTAATAACGTACAATTTAGTAGCTTGCCATATATATGTTAAGACCAGTAGCCTGGTAATTTGAAAGTATATTATGTTAATAAAATATCAATAGGTACTTATGCGGAAATATTATTATATATGTCATGGTACAATTGAAACATGAAGTTCTATTCAATTTGACAATATATGAAAATATCATAAATATGGTATATGTGACGATCTATTTTGCTATTTTCAAAGTTCAACCCCGTCAAAGTCAAAGTAATAGTTAAGTCAATGTTAAATTTAGACTAAGATGCATTAATTTAATATTTGGGTTTACCATTTAAGCAGGTAAATAAGTTTGGGATTTATATGAAATTATATTACAAGCTGGTAGATTAAATAAATCATGCATGAAGTTAGGGACCTATATGAAGGAAAGCAAGAAGTTAAAGGACTTTATGTATAAATTTCCCATATATCTAGACATTTCTCTTGCAATTGAAATAAAATCACAAACACACACAGGGAAAGAGCGAGACAGACTGAGAGAGTTGGATTTTTACCCAAAAAAAAAAAAATAGCTTAGCAAGGAACGAGAAGCTAGCCACGAGATTTTGGAGGTGGGTTCTTGATCAATTTGGGTTTTATGCTTTTAAGTTAGTTTCAAGAGGTAAGCAGAGCTTTAATTCTATATTATGTTAAATTTGAAGTTTTGATATATGGTTTGATGTTATAAATTTAACAGGGGCTAATGACTAGTTTGTTAATATAAACTACATGTATTTAAATTTCTTGAGATATATGAATGATATGAGAATTTAAGGTTTGAAGTTAGTGGTTTTAACTTAATAAATTAATTAAGTACATTTAGCTCGTTTTTCTTTGCCTTAGTTAGAGGATGTGAATATTACGGTGATTATTAAAGGGCTAATTTATTATACAAGGATCTAAGAAGAGTAAATTATGCTTTGGTTCAAGCTCTTGTTATTAAATAAATTCTAAGGTTTACAATATGATAATGAAGATATAAGTTATGGGATTTAATTATGTGAATATGAGTTAGATAAGGAAAGTTGTTGTGTGAAATTATTCTTAGACATGAAATTGGAATTATATGGAGACTAGAAGAGAATTATGTAAAGTTAGCATGTGAAATTATAGTTAAGAAGGAAAAATTGAAGTTGACATTTTGAATGAATTATTCTTTGGGACTTTAAAGTGAATTCCATAACATTTTATAAATTAAATGAAGTTTTTAGATTAATTGTAAGAAGGGAAGCCATGTCTTCTTTAATAAAAAAGAAAGTATAAAAAGCTAATGTTGAATTCTAGGAAGTCAAACATGTATGTATATATGGATTTAATAAAAAGACTTTTGGCATGGAAGTATTATGTATGTAGTTTCTGCCCTTCAATTTTAAAATGTCATAACTGATCGTATATGTGGAATTTTAGTAAGATACAAGTTCAAAAATGATCTTCTATGCCTTATCTATCATCCGGAATTCGGATGGCACTATTTGGAGACCGATAGAAGTTTTTATGACATATTTTTTGAGAGTGGTTAGTGTTCACCCGAGACCAGATTTTCGGAAGGTGGAGAAATATTTTGGGTATTTCTAATGTTGTTTCTTGAGCCCAATTTCATATAGGATGAACTTATATAAATTTTCTACCTTCTAGGAGAATTTCATAAACATACGACACCGCTCTTGATTGTAAAATTATTTTAAATGTTCATTGTCAAACAGGAAAACTTAACAATCTTTGTTTGAAGGGTTAAACTAAGTCTCGATTCAATAAGTGGTGCACATGGTTAACGGAAGAGTTTAGTTAAATGTGAAAATGTGGAATTAGTGTGTATTTGAGACTTTAATATGTGCTACTATGACAAATAGTAAGATGACGCAATCTAGAATAATAATTATATAAAGGGAACAATCATGTATCTATTCGGAAATGAAGAAATCTTGAAGTATTTAATGGAATAGATGACTTGTAATAAAAAAAAAAAGAGAAGAGAAAAGGGGAGATTTTATGTTGGTAAAAATTAGTTGAACTAGAAAGTCTTTAATTGGTACATATGCTAGAAAGAAGATAGTAGGGCTGAGAAAAGATAAGTAAAATAATTAAGTTACATGTTGGTAAGAGATCTAGAATTGAGTTATATGTGTAAATTGTCTAACAGAAAAGAATTAGATGTTTAGAACTTCTATCTAATGATACAAGAAATGATAAAAGATTAAAAGGAAATGAAACACAAAGGGAGCTATATTGCTAATTAGCCGGTGAGTGAAACTTTTCTTTTCTTGCTTTTTAAATGAATATTAATTATACTCCGATTTCACGTGAATTTGAAATATTTTTTGATGATCATGTATTTTTATGAAATTTGACAAAAGTTGATACTTCTTTAGAAAACATCGAGTGAATTTTTACATGAAATGATGCCCATGATTTGTAGAAAAGAATGTTGGATTTAAACCGTGGTTTATGATATATAAAAAAACCCCAAATTTGTATCCAATGTTATGAATATATCGCCTACAGGCGAATGAGCCTATGACTCAAGCTGACAAGATGATATGTCACCTACAGGTGAAGCAGCCTATGGCTCAAGCTGACAAAATAAATGCTGCCCAGGCGAAGAGACCTATTGTGCTAACTATGGCTCAAACTGGTTGTTATATGGCCTACGGCAAAGAGTTCATAAGGTACCTATAGCCCAAGCTGGTGTCTGTGCACGTATGGCATAAAATGAATATGGTTACATGATTACATGAGATGATAGATACTCTTTGGAATGAATTTTACGATGATTATTAAATAAAATGATGTTCATGATGTTTTCCAAGACATAATGATTTTATAAATGTTAATGTTATGCTAAAATTATGGTTCAAATTATAGAAGTCTAGAATTATCTTGTACATTTTATTCAAGATTTTGCAAAGTCATATTCTGACTTTTCAAAGCCTATTTGTTTAAAAACTCCACTCATTGAGCTTATTAGCTCGCATATTTTCTAAATTATTTTCTTAATAGGTAGCAATTGGAGTATAGGCAACTTGTTATAGCCGAGTCTGCTATTTCAAGAATTCAAGCTACCACATAGAACTTGTCATAGGCTTTATTGTTATTATGGTTTATAGAGTTTGATGCGGTTAAGCTTATTTGTATGTATTCGATGTTCTGGTGTGAATTAAATTTAGTTTAGTATATTTCTTCACATATATGGAGTAGTGATACTTGCAAGGATGACAATTGTAGGGTGTTAATGGATGTGATGTTTGGAGTTTATACAGGTTGGTTTTCCTATTAAACTAAGGAAGATATTGCCAAAAATTTTTCTAGGATAATTAGCAGGATCACAATGCCTAAACGATAGATTCTAGCTTCTAGTTGGAATTTATCATTGACTTACGTCACATTTTAAGTGAGTTGAGGTACTAGGAGTGAGGCGTGTCAATATAACCCTCGGAGGATTTGATATACCTGAAGCATATAAAGAACTAAAAGTTCTTGTATAGATTATAGTATAGATAAGAAAGATACGCGTTGTAATTTTTCCTTGCTTGAGGTTTTGTCCTACTAGGTTTTCCTAGCAAGGTCTTTAATGAGACAACGTTAACGTCATATGTAACACTCCCCACGTGATTAATTTAATAAGTTATTTATTATTAGAATATTTCAAGTTTTAGGAATTTACGGATAGTAATAATTGAAAGTTAGATTTTGTAAATATTAAAGAACATCAAACTTTTATTTCCCCAAAGTCATCATTATATCTTTTCCCACATTCAAAAAGAAGTCAAAACAAAATAGGGAAATTTTTCCTTCCAAGGGTAATACTAAGCATTTAATAAGCTATTAGTTATTTATTACAACATTACATTTAGATGAGAGTACTTATACTGATCATTATATTCAAACTTGAGTGAAACTTCCTTTAAGAGTTGGGTACATAGGTTGTAAATCTCATGTTAATGATGCTCACTTCCCAGGTGAGATTAGCAGGCATGGACATCCCATAGGACCATATGTTGGCAATATTGACTCAATGTATTTCAAACTGATTAGGATGAATAGTTCAACCTTGTATGCTTGTCATTAGATATTCCCGCTCCATTTCCTAAAAATGGAGAAACTGAAGAAGTGGATATTGTAAATATTCAGTGAGTGGAGATGTTTGGGTACAAATTTGTTTTAAAGAACCTTTATTAATGAATTTATTAATAATATACGCTAATAGCATTTCCTGTAGCAAATACATGATCATGATCGGTTATTAACTCCGTCATATAATATTGAGCTCAACATAATCATGAAACATCACATATTCGAGGAGATCTGGATCACCTAATTAATCCTCACCATGATAAGTGATTTATAAATCAGTGACTCCATTATTTGATGGAATTTTACATATATCTATTTACAGAAAAAGAGAGATCGATTAGGAATTTCAGAATGAAGCATTATAATTGTTCGAAATAACTATAAAAGATATTTTATGGAAATTTCTATTTTCAAGATCTTTAATAAGTTGAAAGCTTTAAAAATTAATAACTCCACTCAACTGCTATTCGATATCAAAGTAAATTTGTAAAAGAAATTTGTACCAAAATTAGTTTCTTACTTATTTTCCTTTATGTCAAAATCATTGAGTGCAATTGAGTACTTTAGAAGTGCTGCATTCATAATGCTTACAAAGTACTTCAGTAGTGCTTCTAAAGTACTATGAGAGTACTTCAATAGCATTTTGCAAGCCTTCGTAGTACTGCAGTACTTCAACAATGCTTCTAAACCACTAAACCTAGAGAATTGCAGTATTATACCCCCAAAGTACTCTCAAAGTACTACTACTAAAGTGCTTCCATAGGACTACCTCAATGCTTTCACCACACTACGGGACGCTTAATTAGACCCATAGTGCTTTCAAAGCACTTTGATAGTAATACAACAATACTATATAAGAAGTAGTTGAGGAGTATCTGACTTACCTTTTTACTAGTACTCCTGGTTCTTCCTCAATTACCGAGGTAAATGTTAGCAGTTGGATTAAATTAAATCTACAGTAAGGGTGACTCCACACTTCTCTGTCAAAGGCCATGCAAAGTTTTTTACGCTTTCAGAGTCACATACAGTTGGCCTTTAGAGTCATTATTTATCTAGTCCCAGATCTTTTGTTAATTACATTTTTATCCCATTTTTAAGATTGAAAATAAATTTGTTGTTGCTGTCATTATTATTATTGTTATTATTATTACTACTACTGCTGTTGCTGCTGCGTATCAAAGAATAATATATTTTTCTTTCACTTGGAATTTCCCCAGGGTATTTTTTAT
Source organism: Nyctanthes arbor-tristis (assembly GCA_963692815.1). Lineage (NCBI taxonomy): Eukaryota > Viridiplantae > Streptophyta > Magnoliopsida > Lamiales > Oleaceae > Nyctanthes > Nyctanthes arbor-tristis. The sequence continues at coordinate 14,210 of CAVNYN010290724.1, read as the reverse complement.
ATTAGGTCTTGAAAAGGATTGAAGATTTAGCGAAATGATTCAATACAAGAGAATCATTATTGAATGAATTCTGAGGGAGCAGCTTTACTCTTTTTTCTTCAACCAGTTTTTATCCCGTTTGGTTTTTCGGGCAAAGTTTTAATGAGAAAGTATCTGGGGCATTTTAAATTTATTGAAAATCAATTGTACTCTTTTTTCCCTAGTTTGATAGGTTTTTTCGCCCATTGGGTTTTTCTCCAAACAAGTTTTTAATGAGACAATTGTCGTATAAATTAGTCATCCAAGGGAGTATGCTGTAAATTATTTAATTATATTGTGAATGACCAATATATCTCAAAAACCCTAGAATTATATCTATAAATAAAGGTCTTTGATTCTCATAATAATACACACAATTCTCTATTTTCTATATTCTTCATTATAATTTATAACAATATATAGATTTTCAATAATAATAAAATTTTAAAAGAATTTTATTGTAATAATTACTTCAATTGAAAATTTATTATAAAAAGAAACATATGCCAATCCTTTCTTCTTATTTTTCTTTCTCAAACATTCCTTTCTTCTCATTTGATCACAAAGTCAAAAGTAATTTTTTAAAGCAATTAATATTACCTATAGCCGATTTTTTTTCTTACACCAGAATGTTAATATATCTAACTTTAAAATAAAAATAAACTTTGCACCAAAAGTAGAAGAATAAGATTTCCTAAGCATGCAACACAAGACTTTTTACTACCATAATACAATTTTCAAGGCAAGAGCTAATTATAAAACCGGCATCTATCTTGACAAGTACTCTAAGCTAGTTTTTGCGAGTTCTCAAGATAGAAATTAGAAAAAAAAAATGCCAACAAATTTCACAAGCTTGCATTAGAAGCTAGCTGAAATTTTAGTAGGGAAAATCATTAAATTAACCCTTGAGCTTTATATGATAGTAAGATATATATTAGAAATTTTATTTTGCAATAATAATAATAATATAGATTATACAACAATACTAAAAAACAAGTGGTGACCTCAATTCATTTTTATCTATAAAAGTTTTTGGCAGTTCCTTCTAATAAAACTTTCACAATGTTTGGCAACAATTTAAGTAATTGTTTGATCCTCTTTATAATATTAACTTATAAAGAGAAATTATAATGTGTAGAAATGAGTAGTGGAAATTTAATTGAAATTTAAAATGTGTAGTTATTGTTGAGTAATTGTCAAATCAAAAGTCAAATCATGATAGGTGAAATTATAAGTTGAAATTATAAAGAGGATCAAACAACCACTAAAACTTATCTCGATTTATCAACTAATTTAAATTTCAACTTTTTAACACATGACGATACCACATTTAACCACATATTTGATGTAATGTGAACTTTCACATCATTTTAATTATTACTTCCACATGGCACATCTTGACACCTATACAAAATTTGAATTTTAAATCCATTTAAAAACTCATAAATTTGCTTACCTCTGTTTTCCGCGGAATAAAATTCTGGACAAATACTATTACAAAGTGATTAGTCGCTCGCGATCACGTCATCAATCAACAAATATTAAAAAAAAAAAATTGTCTTCAACCAGACCGCTAAAACATTTATTTAGCAACAAAGAACTCGGCTGACTACTAGAGTACGTTCGTATAACACTTTTTTGAACACATATTCTAATATCAACAACCTTTTTCAGAATTGAACTAAATGTTTGCAACTATGTGACATCAGTTAGTGCTCATCAATAAGCACGCGGGAGAAGAAGAGAGAAACCAATGGATATGGCAAATAGGAGTACCATGAGACCAGTGAAGTTGACGACAAGTGCTTCTTGACTTCGGCGCAATCCTAAAAATATGAATCGTTCGACCAAGCCAGTTTCGGCACTCAAGATTGCCATGAAGAAGATGACCATACCAAAAAGAGCATGCCATGGAAGTAGTCTTGCCTTTGTTGTTGATTGCGCACCCGGGTACCACAATGTAAAGAAGGAGATTAGCCACAGAAAAAAGAAAAAACAGTTTAGAAGATTGTGAGATGATATTAATTCAATGTACAAAAATTGGCATGAAATTTTTCACTTTAAATTAGGATTTCAACAATGCCTTGTTAAAATTAGAGAAGAAAAAAGTTCATGTTTGGGATAGCTTAAATTCTAATTAATTAAGCTTATATCATTTTTATCTGTTGTATAACTGAGGTTTAAGAGAGAACTACCATTTTAACAATATATCTTGAATTGACTGTCATGCCTCTAGCTTAGAACGACAATATGTCACCTACATTAGTGAACATAGATCTTATATATAAACGATAACATAAAGATCAAAAGAAAAGTACCATGTTGGAAGCAGTCTTTCTATGGAACTAAGAGGTCTTCATTATCGAGACCACCTAGTTATTATAAAAAATAAGAAACCACTAGTGGGTATGAAACACTAGTGCGGTCTCTATAGCAGTCTCAGTAGTGAGGTATCTATTAAAAAATTATAGAAGCAGTCACGTAACATTTGATAGGATCTTGTTATTTAATATATCACATCAAATTTACTTCATTGGTAATCATATAGACCACATATCTTTTCTGTCACATTTCTTGTCTATTTGCTAATAGCATTAAGCTAATCATAACAAAACACACAATAATTGACAAGGGACAATGTGGTCTATGTCATATCCTTTAGTTTATAATTGATGTGACATATAAGGAAACGTGACCCTAGTAATTTGTGTATATTATGTGAAACATCCAGTGTTTATATGTTGCATAATTTGAAAATGTCAGGGAAAAAAAGGGTTCCATAAAAAGAAAATGTCTATAAATCGCAGCAATATTTTTTGGGAGAAAAAATAATATGAAGAATAATCTACCTGCAAGCCAAAGAGGCAGATAGTAGTCATTCCAAGCCATGAATGTAAGGTATACATATGAGGAATCCCACTTTCTTTATGAAACTTAAAAACTGCATATATTCCCACAATCCCAGCAGCCAAAGCAATCAAGTGAAGAAGCCAATGAAATAATTTGTGTCCTTCTCCTTGCCCTAACAGTCTTGTATGCCATGGCACCTATGAAACGAAGAGTCATGTTACATGTACACAAACCTTGACATAAAATTTAGTACAAAATACATTTGAAAAAATTCTATTTTGTTGTGTATCACATCACTTTTAGCGTCCGTTTATACATGCATGGTAATCACAGGAGTGATCCATATATAAGCATATGTCTATGTCGAGGTCGTTTATGTCCACCTTTCATGTACAAATAGAATTGTTTGTGAGTTGAATCCCAGCAAACCATATATAAGTATGCCGTGTAGACTATAAATGATTCCGAAGTGTTACCCACCACAGAAAATTAACTACGCAATAATAGGAACAAGTCTTTTGTGTTTTTCATAAAACTTACATGTATTACATAAATATTCACCCTTGCTTTCAAGGAAATGAATAATGATTTTTATCTAAACTCGAAATTCGTCTTCAGCCTATCGGCGTTTTCATATTAGATATTGAATAGTGAATCTCCCTATATATTTATAATTGTCTACCCATCTTTTAAGTGATATTAGAAAATATCAACTAGACTGAAGAATGATCTTAGTAACATAAATATTGAGTCTTGCTATTTGTAGGAAAGTCTCCATTAGATCTCTTACAAAATAGGATAAATTTACCGTCTCATTTATAGATTATTATTTCCTCAATCACACGAGGATAAAATAGTAAAATCACCCTATTTTGTAAAAGATTTTATAAAAAATTCCCTATAAATAGCGTTTTCCGAGAAATGGCACAAATCCCAAGAAATGAAGCATGCATATTGGCAAGTGGAAGAGGAATATTCATAATCTAATTTTTGTAGCTACAATTTTAGTTTTTTTTATGTAAAAATTGATTGTTTTATGAAATGTGTGGTGCAAAAAGTAAGGAGAGGTTATGGAAATGTGAAAAATTATTGTCTATTGAAGACGCACAATTAACATGAGTTTGATTTCTTGATAGATTTTCTTTTCAAGTCTCCAAGAACAAGCTCCTAAAATTTATGAAATTATCATGATTTGGGAGCAAGTTTAAACGATATTTGAAATTACCTTCACCAGAAATCAAGATGAAACCAATAACCATCATGAGTGGATGTACCTGCATGATTGATTCACCAATGATCAAAAGAATTCAGATTGATTCATCCGAAGAAGCTATTCTGTCTTCTAATTAATATGGTAGTTTCTATAAGCCATATTTACATTGAAGATCTTTTGTTTGTTGCCGGATTTGAAAGCGAGGCCTTCCCGGAAGTGAAGAAGCCAAACAAGAACCAAAATCATCACTGCTATCGCCAACAAATGAGCGAAAACAGTCGTCGGGAACGCCGATGTTCGATAGTCCCGACTTCCTTTTGGTGCCATTCTGATTAACTAGCTAGACGAGATGCAGAGTGGGAAGTGTTCAGAGTCTTGAATACTTAAAATCCCACCTTAACATTTTATCTTCTATTAATTAAAATATAAATAGAATCAGTGATCACATTTGAGTCTTGTCAAAAAAAAAAAAAAAAAAATTGGAATAGTGATCACAATTGAGTGGCAGAGATTCATTTGTACCTTACATTTCAATTCGAGTAACTTTTATTTTCAAATGGAAATCAAGCTTCTCTCTGCTTCTTCTTTCTATCGTCATGGCCCGCTTCCCTCATTGCATTAAACAAATCTAAATGAACCATCACTTGAGTAACAGACAAAAGCAAAGTGTCCGGGCCACCCAAAAAAAAAAATGATGAAAAGTAGATACGCTAGAAACAATTTAAATACAAAATATTGGGCCTCGATCTTGCACTATATATGGTATTATATGATTCTATACGACCATATAACGTGTAGTATGATTCCATACAGCTATATAACGTGTATCGGCATGCGACTACATAATCGTATAACACTATATGATGACATATATTTGACTTTAGAGCAAACATGACGTATTTAAAAGAACTCGGAAATAAGTGAAGAAAAAGTGGAAAAGGTGGGACCCACTATTTTTGGTTGTGGCTTTCTCTAGCTTTCAGGTTTGCATTATAGAAGCTTTGGCCGCGTGTCCCGTTTCGACGTTTCGTGAGATATCATATGAGGTATGTACATAAACAGTTTTACTTTCAGGTGTATTCTTAGACATAAATGAAACGATTGTCTAATGAGTTAGATTTGACTCTTTGTACAGAGAATTGGCCATCTAGTTCCTTACAAGGAGAAAAATCCAGCTAATTAGAAAGACTATAAATGAATCTGATTGTTCTTTTCGTAACAATTAATTATGTGATTGATCATTTAATAACTTTCACCTCAAGCTAGCATCATACGTATTGACAAGCAAGAAATTCTTGAAGAAGGTTTAGCCGGTTGAAATTTTCTAAGAAGATAGATAAAGCTCATCATAAAAGAGTCTTACCTGATGTGGCATGAATCTAACAAAAGTAGCCTCACATTGTGTGAGACTGTTTTTGTTAGATTCGTGCCAAATAAAGGTAAGATTTTTTCTTTATAAAGGAGCTTTATCTAGTTTTGTAGAAGAACTTTTAACCGGCTAACCAAATTATAACATCTGATCGCTAGGGTCGGAATCATTAATTGAAAAAATTCAATTTTCAATCCATGCCAAGGTGATTTTTGGAAACACTTGTTTCAACTGTATTAGAGGCAGAAGAAATGTGGTTAAAATGTGTAATTAATGATGTTGTTAATTCATTAGGTTGAGTGTTATTATCAAATAAATAAATATTTCAGGAAATTGAAAAGATATTGTGATAGAGAAAGGATAGTCCCTAGGACTTTCCAACGAAATATAAAGTGAAAATGATTAAATACCGAACATCTGGCATTCGACTGTAGAACAACTCCCATGTAAATTGTTTAATATGAGAGCATTTATATAGATAGTTTTAAAGTATGTTATTAGTGGAGTTGTTAGTTAACAACTAAAAAAAAACTTGTATTGGTGTGATAAAGTAATTGCTAAAAGTATTTATTTTAACAAGTTATTAGTTTTGTGGTTAAAGTTAACAATAAACTTAACACTTTTTGTGGTATTATTTCTTCTTTTTTTTTTATTTTAATTAAATTGGAATTGACCCGCCATTTGACTATTAAATTGATGATTAAATTTAACAATCTTAGTTAGAATCACCAATGTGGAATAAATTAATAACTAAAGTTAACTTGTTTATGTGTCTTTTAACAATCACTAAAAACTCTACTTTTTATTTATGTGAATAGTTAATTTTAACATTACTAGTGTAGATACTTTGAGACAGATTACATGTCCATCCTGCGAGATTATGCCAAATATAAAGAGCATCAAGTGAGCCTAGTTTCCATTACATAGTTTGGTGGGACAATTCTAAGGAACCAAGCCATGGGTTCCTCACGGAGCCCAGTAACTAATGAAATGCTGACATGAGGTGTGTGTCAGTGTGTGATTGGAGACTGAGTTTCATAAAGAAACCCCGTTGGGTTCCATAGCCGGACCATGGTTTGGTCTCATATATCTCTATAAATAAGAAAGTGTGTTAAAATAGTCACAAGTTGTAAGTCTTTATCCCGTTAAATTTCTTTTATTGCTCTCTTAAATACCTCATGAAAATTTTGTAAAACCGGTCGTTGATTTTTCTGTTGAAACCAATTTCATGATATGACTCAACAAAAATTAGCATTTGTCCAAAAATCCTGATCAAGCTTTATATATATGATACCACACGATTATGTGGCCCACGTCTACTAAGGCATGCTATATGTAAAAGCATAATCATGTAGAGTGCTTTGGAGTCATATGACAATTTGGAGAAAATGCCCGAACCTGACGGGGAACCACCCAAATATGGGGGATTCCCCAAATTAATTGACCCGCCCCATTTACATTCTAATTAATTTTGTTTTGTTTTATTAACAAGTCCATTTTAAAAATTTATGAAATCACAATTCACAAGATGTTCCTTAAGCAATTCTCATCTCAAGCGGCTAAAAATAGTTACGTTTGAACTATATAAGTGTGTACTTCGTATATCATTCAAATTTGTTAAAAATTCCGTTTAAAATGAGGAATAAGCGGGAATGAATGGCATCCCTACACCGTCGTCCCGAACGCGAAATAAATGAGGAGGGGGTGGTTGGGGACGGAGGATTTTAAATGGGCGGGATTATGTTTACAATGACGTATTTAAGGAGAGATTTAAATATAATAATGACATCTATCTTGTTTACAATGATAATAATGTAATTATTATGTTCCAATCTGATTTACTTTTATTTAACAGATAAAAAATAAATGTTTATTTAAAAAATAACAGAAGTAAATTGGGTTAATTAAAAAACTATTTCTTGGATGCAAAATAATAATAATAATAAATAAATAAATAAATAGAACTATTTCTTTTTTTTGAAGTAAATAAATAGAATTATTTCTGCAGCTCAATACATTATAACACAGCTAAATGCAAGATTAGCCCTCTAAATGTTTGTTGTTGTTGTTGTAAAATATTTAGAATTCATTTTTATTCCTGATGTTTTAGAGCTTTTGTCATAGTTATATTTAATTAGCAATTTCATAATTTAGTATTTAGATATTAGTTACTTTTATTTAGTTGATTAGTAAAAATAGTTAGGGATAATGTCTTTGTATTTAGCTATTAATTTTTTTAATCAAAGCACCAACTAGGCTGCAGCGTCGTTTTTAAACGTCTGCCTTGCATAGCTACTAGGGTTTGGAATCTCCCTGCCATTTTTATTAATATCTCAAAAACCATTACAACCAGAAGAGGGCATAAAACCTGATCTTTAACTGAATGTACAATCAATGAAAGCAGTAAATAAGAAGGTACTACCTCCCTAACACTAGAATCAATACGAAGAAGAAATAAAACAATGGCTGGAGTAACTATACACGACTCAAAAAATCAAAAAATAAAAAAATTAAGCTAAACTATATACCTCTGACCAATAGAAAACTATGACAGTCCATCTGTAGTAGTCCACAAGCCGTTGAAGGCATATCGTGCACCCCATTCTATGTAACCCTGTCTACTTCAGCCATCAGAAGCAAGAGCATCAGTAATCTGGTTGCCCTTGTAGAAAAATGTGTGATTCTATCTCTGTCACAGTGCAGCTAATGCCGAATGCGCTAAATAATGATCTGAAGATTCCAAGGACCGCCTCCGTGAAAAATGCAATGGATAGCAATAGCAGAATCAACCTCCACCCATAAATCTGAGATGCCAAGTGACCTGGCCAGTAAAATACCATCGAGGATAGCGCGAAGCTCAGCCTCTAAAATTATACAATTCCCATAATCAGTAGAAAAGGCACGAACACAGCGCCCCCTAGAGTCCCTAATAATACCACCTCCACTAGCTCTCCTGTCAACAATACATCCATCTGTATTCACCTTGTGAGATCCCACAAATGGTCTCTGCCAAAAAACCAAAATAGGAGGGAGAGGAGGGAGAGAGGAAACAAAAATGCCAAATCTGGAAACCAGATTAGTATCCCATCTCTAATGTGTGAAGCGAAATGCTCTGCCAATGTGAAGAAAAGATATAGCTTGATGCACACGCCAAATAATCCTCCTAGCATCAGCAGCTATGCCTCTGTATTTCGCATAATTTCGCACCTTCCACAAGAACTAGAACATAAAGAGTGGCACAATAATGCGAATGTGCCCCCGTCTAGCATCTTATCCAGAAAACCGCTATATCTGAAAACGATGCTGAATATAATCTGACACAAGATGAGAGACCTGGAAGATAGAGGAGAAGTGCTGCCATACTCTATCGCCGTCAGACTGCTAATAAAAACATGCTCCAGTGTCTCTTTCTCAGAGCAACACTGACAACGTCAAGGCATCTGCACATTAATCTGCTGCCTAATCACGTAATCTACTAGAATAAAACCCTGCCACACTCTCTAGCAGAAGAAAGACACCATCACAAGAACGGTCTGATCCCAAACATCGCCATATGCTGACGGTCTAGTACAAGGCTTTCTAACCAGCTCCCAAACGGACCTAGCAATAAAGCTGCCATCAAGAGTAGGCCACCACAATATCTGATCTAAACTCATAGTATCTAATGGCACCCCAATAATACATAATGACATATACAGCAGCACTACTCCCATGAGCTTGCCCAAATCCCAACCAGTCTCATTAAAAAATTACAAACTCTGGTTGTAGAATGAGTATGAGAGGGCAACTGCAGTGCAAATAAAGTGTCCCCCATCCAGCAGTCATGCCAAAAAAATATCTGACCCCTACCAAGCTGTCAAAAGATTTGTGGCTCAGCCTGACGAGGTGTAGCCAAAAGTCTACTCCAACCACAAGAGGCCAAATAAGACGGGCTGAATCTATGAAGGATGATGTTCCCTACAATATTTGCTTAGTAAAAACTGACCCCAAAGAGATTCCTCGGACCGAAACCTCCACCAGAGCTTTAATGAGAAAGCATCGACAATATCATGGAATCTCCTAGAGCCTAGTCCCCTTCTTTAGGAGGTCGACACAACTCCTTCCACCGTTTCCAATGCATACGGTGGCTCTGATCTTGTGAGCTCCACAAAAACTTAGCAAAAAGGAGGCTGTAGAATCTAAAATAGGTGAAACAACATAGAATATAAGATGGAACGAAGGAGAGTAAGCTTGGCACCTGAAGATAATAGTCTGGTCGCCCATCTAGAAATGCTACGACGGACCTTTTGCATCAAATCATCAAATAAGAAGATCCATTTAGCGCCCATTTATAACAGGATGCCAAGGTAGGTGATAGGAAGTGAACCAGTAGGGAGTGAACCATGCTGAAACCCAGTCCACTACTCAAGGCGATGAATCTGTGCTAGAGATGCACCTTGGCAAAATCAATGCACTCTGCTCCTATTCACCAACTGGCCACAGACACCGTCATAGTGTTCAATACACCCCATAAGATGCTCAATACTCCTTTTTTGGCCATTGGTGAATATAATAATATTGTCAGCGAATGGAAGATGCGAAACCATATCAAAACCCCCATGCCTATACTGTATAATACTGTGCTACTGAAATTGATGTCTAAGCAAGCGTGAAAAATAATCAGCAGCAATATCAAATAAGACAGAAGAGATCAGATCACCCTGACGAAGCCCCCTCGAGGATGGTAAAAAGCCAACCAACTGACCGTTGAACAAAATAGAGAACCTGCACTCAGAAATACACTGCTCCATAACTGAGATCAAGAACCCCCAATTCATCCCATTATAGGCCTTAGTTATATCCAACTTGAGAATAACGTTGTTATCCTTGGCCCATATATCAAGCGTATGGAGCATCTCTTGGGCCAGAAGCACGTTATCCCTAATAAGACGTCCCTAGGCATGTCAACAAGCCGAGCCTTTAGCTTGCCAAAATTTGGGCTCAGGCTCGGCTTGGGCTTTTTTGATATCGAGCCTAAAAAGCCCGAGCCAACATTTGTGTTTACGTGTCGTTTTTTCCATGAACCGACGTGTATTCATATTTTTTTCTCAAATTCTGTAATATTGATCCCCAGAGGTCTGAATGCATATAATCAAGTGTTCCCTTCGTGTTGTGAGTACATGTGGAAAAGCTGACTCTTTTCTACTTTCTTAAAAACACATTTGTCCATGGCTTTTTTTTAAATATATTTTTCAAAAAGAAACAAAATATCTCCTTGATAGCAATAACATTGCTCCTTGAAAAATTGGGATTGAAAGTGATCATAATTAAATTGAAATGACACGGTTTAACCTTTTTTTCCCCGACACAAAAACCTTTAATTAAAGCTGGCTTTTCTAGAATCATCATCAAATTCTTATAGGTACTTCATTATCATAAAACGCAATACATACACTTGTTTAGTTATTATAGGTTTGAGGAGGACACAATCAAATTCCATATCTCTATGGGGGTATCAACTCCATCCCTTCATCGCTTTCAAATCATACACACAGAGAGAGGTTCATTTTAACCAATAATAATCCATAAAAAGAAAAAACGAAATTAAAAAATGTCGATATCTTGTAGTGTCGGACGCTTCACCCACTTTTAATTTTTTCCCTACCTAATTTGACACGAGCCTGAATGGGCTGGCCAATTTTAGCCCGTAATTACGGGCCGGGCCGGCTCAGACTTGGCCCCGACTTTGGGGCTCGACCCGAGTTCGGGCTTGGGCTCGGGCTAAATGAGCCACGAGCCGGCTCGACGCAGGCTTTTTATAGGCCAGGCAACAGGCTGACCGAGCCGACCGACTCGTTATGCATCCCTGGATGAAACCACTCTGATGAGGGAGAAATAATACGTGGGAGAAGCTCACTAAGCCTCGTGTTCAATAGCTTTTTAATGATCTTGTTGAACACAGTACACAAACTGATAGGCATGAACTCAAGTCAACTATGTGCACCGTCCCTCTTGGCGAGAAGAATAATGGAAGTAGCTGCAAAACCTCGAGGAAGGTGTCCCCCGTTAAAGAAATCAACTACAATCTGAAAAAAATCCTCAGAAATAATATCCCAACACTGCTGTTAAAACAAAGAAGTAAATCCATTAGGCCCGGCAACACTATCGCCATCAATACTAAAAACACCCTCTCTGACCTCATCAAGAGTAGAAATATGGTTCAGCTAGATATTATCCTCCACAGTGACTAAAGAATGGATAATACCGAATGGCTGAGAGACAAATGGCTGAAAATCATGATGTCTGGCACAAACATTCAAAAATCTAAAAGGCCTGGGCTCAGACTGATTAGCCAATAACCACTGAATAAGCAAAGAAAGATGATCAAAACAGTGCCTATTTAAGTGTCTAATAGTAAACTGAGAAAAGGAAAATGCAGCATCAGGATTTAACAATAATCTATCCAAACGCTTACACACCCTATTAGTTGACACCCTATTCTTAGACCAAGTAAATGGCTTACGAACAAAACCAGCATTAGACAAACCACAGTCTAACGTCATATCACAGAAATCAGACATACCTCTAACGCGCGTGCTGAATCCTCTCCACTCACCATCATGAGTAATAACATTAAAGTCTCCCCCAACAAGCCAAGGACCATCCATACAAATAGAAATAGCACGCAAAGCATCCCATAAAACCCGCCTCTCAACATAATCACATGAAGCATACACAGATGTGAGATAAAAAGTCTTGACCAATTGAGGATCCTGAACTTCAATACGAAGAAATTGGGGATGATCAACCATACAATCAACAACAATCCCCTCTTTCTAAAAATAGAAATCCTATCTGTCTGATTCTGAACCCCATGATCAAAAGCAAAGAACTGACGAATAAATGCAAAATTATGACCCCAATCATAATCTCAATCACAATCAGGAAACATATACCATGCATCTAGAGAAGTTTTTTCAAACGCCTCCGAGTAATTGTACTACGAATATCTCTAACATTCCATATCATCATACTCAACATGAGAAACAAGAGAGTGCGGAAATCACTGACCTGGCCTGAAGCGTCATATGAGTGGAAGCCACATAAACTTTGGCCTTCACCTACTTATTCTTCTTTATCAGAGCAACAGGTTCAAACTACTGGACTCCAGACTTGGTAAATCACCCTCAGACCCACGTCAAATTGGCAAATGTGGGATAGGCAACTCTGTGCTATCAACAGAAGAAACTGGAGCCTCTGTGTTCTCTTGGTAGATAGGCAGTGAGCCAAGAGGGAGAGATGCAAGAATAGAAGAGAGTCCACGATTCAAAACAGATAAGATAGACGACTGCTTAGGACCGACAACATTAAAATGACCAAAGCCCTGACTATGAATTTCAACAGAAGTCACATGATTACTGGACAGATCAAAGCTACCAACATCACTCAACTGGACATCTGACCCAGATGTGGTGGCAGACGCCACCATCCCTTCTACAAAAAAATCACAAGAACAACCTAGAGATATCCTCAAACCATGCCTTCCTTCCCAGGATGAGACCTCGATACTCAGTGGCATTATTAGTGTCAACACCCATGCCTTCCCGCAATCGAAAGACCCGTCAGAATGAAACTCAAGATCATGCATATTGAATATGGTAGCGGTGTTCGGGCAAAAGTGTATACCACGCTTCCATCTGCTGCCTGAAGAACAGCTCAAGCACCTGCTTGCCCTGGGTTTCCCTTTGAAGCCCCATCAAACTCAAGAATACAAGAACTCTATGCATAAAGGTGGATTTGAAGCAAGATAATAATACACAAAACTACTATAAAACCAAATACATAAAAATATACTACTACAACAAAGACAAAAGAAGAGAGTAGGTGATCTCAGTATGACAGCTAACACCAAGGAAATATGTAGCACTATAGCATGTCACTAGGTTAATACTTCAGGTATCTAAAATGTTGCAGTATGGAAAATATATTGTCGACAACTTACATGCTTTGATCTTCACGCAAGGAAGGGGAAGTAGTGATAGCAGTATGGCATACCTAGGCCCCAGGAGAAGTGATCATAACTGTATCAGGCCGAGAAGTAGACACAGCAGACAGAGTCTGAATAACTGATGAAACCACTAAAATAGGTGGAGTCACTGTGGTGGGTATAGCTGAAGAGACCAGCACTGAGATAGGCAGAGTGACAGCAATACTAGGAGGTAAGGAACTCATAGGAGCAATCACTGGCTCATTCTGAAATCGAACCCTGGAAGTATACCTAGGAATAGGAACCCGCTGGCGGGGCAGCTCAGTCATAAGACTTTTCCCCTTCTCTTGCTGAGAATTGGGCTGCACTTTGGGTGGGGTCCGTACAGAACTAATCACAGGAGTAGAACTAGTCATTCCAGATGATGGAGGACTGCCTGATGAAGGGGGTGGCGGTAGGGGAGGAGGAGCCCCAGCCTTACACTGACCAATAGAATGACCCATGCGCCCGCAGACAGAACAAAACACTGGCAACTTCTCATGCACAATCCCCTGCCAGAAGCTATGATTGGGCCCTCTATGTTTCTAGATGGGTTAGTGGAATATTCTTCATGGAATTTTCTAAGGAAATAGATAGGGCTCTGAATTTAAAGCCAGACTGTCTGTCACGTGATGCTAATTCACATGTGTCAGATGAGTTGAATTACTTTACATATTAATATTTATCTTGAGAGTTTTATTGGTTTCTTCTAAAAAAGCAACACTTGTGAGGGTCGGGTTTCCAGGAAACCCGAC
>CAVNYN010290721.1:0-65391 GCA_963692815.1 Nyctanthes arbor-tristis | reverse complement strand
AGAGTGGGCTCTTAAACAGAATGGGCCCTTAATCATTAAATGGGTTCTTGCAAGACTTAGCTATTTCATTTAAGACTTAATTGGATTAATAAAATTAATCCGGCCCAATTGATTTAATTAATAAAAATTTTGATGTCTACAATGTAATTGAAACAGATCCTTAAAATGAAACGAATATGTTGTTAATCTGTCAATGAGCTTTCTTATATAGTCTAGCCTACCAAACATAATTATTATTGGATACTTAAACTGCTCTTTAATTTTAACACATTCTTAAAATGTAATGAACATATTGTCAATCAGAGAATTTGCTATGCAATTTCTGAATGACAGCTTTCTTGTGGAGTCTATAATACCAAACAAAATTATTGCTGAATAATTAACTGCTCTTCCATGGCAACAAATGTACTAGCTGCAGACTTCATTCTCAGCAGGCAGAGCGATAGGACTCTCTAATTTGACTTCATAATCATCCATGCCCGCAAATGTTTCCTCATCTGAGAAGATTGGCTCCCCCGGCTGAAGTAGTGAACCCAATGAGGGTATTCGCGAGCTGTCACCATCCACTGCCAATTCACCATTGCCTTCATTATCTGCCACCACCTGCAGCTGCATTGCAGCCTCTAGGCTTGAAACCACTTCACTCATAGTAGGCCTGTCAACGCCGTTGTACCTCAAGCATTTGGTAGAAATTTCAACATATTTGCTCAGACATTCTGGTGCAATTTGTCCTTCAAGGTTTGGATCAATAATCTGTTCAAGAGTTCCATTTTTGTAACAAAATTTAGCCCACTCTGCTAAATTGACTTGTGTTTCTGGTATGTTTGCAATAATTGGAGGCCTAGCACACAACACTTCGAACAATACTACACCAAATGAATAAACATCGGACTTGTCTCTCAATTGTTGTCTCATGTAATACTCCGGATCCAAATACCCGAAACTTCCCTTTACCATAGTGCTGATGTGCGTGCCACTCTCATCTGTGGGGCCAATTTTGGACAAGCCAAAATCCGACACCTTAGCCACCCATTTCTCATCCAATAAGATATTAGTCGACTTAACATCCCTATGAATGATAATGTGCTTCACGCCCGTGTGAAGATACTGCAATCCTTTCGCAGCACCAATTGCAATCTGGAGACGGTTCTTCCATGGTAACGGTGAATTCTTTGACTTATAAAGATGTTCACGCAGTGTGCCATGTACCATGTAATCGTATACCAAAATCATCTCACCGTTTTCATCACAGTAACCAATCAACGACACTAAGTGACGGTGCCTCAATGTTGACAACATTTGGATCTCGGTTTCGAACTCACAGACCCCTTGACTTGACGAAGGATTCAATCGTTTGATGGCTACTACAATCTTACCTTTGTCAATGTAGCCTTTATATACCTTACCAAATCCTCCCATACCAATCTCAAGACTATCATTGAAGTTACCTGTCGCAGCTTTAATCTCCTCAAACAGAAAGTGTCGACAGAGATCTGACCGTAGCAACGAAACTGGACTACCTGTTTTTGTGCGGTTGTTTTTACTTCCTGGCCGGCACCAAATAATCAAGAAGCTCACGAATAAAAGTAGAGCAAGAACACCTATCGAACTCCCAATAACTGGATAAATTACAAATGATCCATTACTTTTCTTCTTCTTCACCGCTGGCGCACTGTCCAATCCCCGCTGCGCGACATCCAGGTTTGCAGCTGCAAGACTCCGATTTTGATCGCTGAGTTTGAAGATTTCCAAGCCATTCAACAGAGAATTATTGTATTTAGGTAACAGCCGCCAAGCATTAGGGGATAAAGAAAGCTGCAGGTTTTTCTTTCCACGGCGGCCATCATCACTAACATAGGTGCCATAGTCTCTGAAAATTGGAATTCCAACGCCATGCGTCCAGGAAAACACATCAGCTTCCATCTCTGCTATCTGATCATTGATAGAAATTTTGAAAACCCTTTCGTTTTGATGGGTCACTTCCAGCTGAATTTCGCAGAAATGGAGCCTGAGAAGGTATTGAAAACCATAATCAACAGGAAAACTCCACTCAAGACTTTCGCTTCCGTTGGCAATGACCCTTGAGGTACTGTAAACTATTTCTGGTGCAGTGTAACGCTCGATTAGACTATAATTGAGTGGGATATTTTCTGCGTGAGGTTCGTAACCATAATCTCCATGAATAATATAATTATCATCTGATGACCATTCACGGAACATGCCTGTGTCATTGTTTATTCCAACATAAGCGCCTCCAACGTTGAGCCTGTAAAGAGTCTCCAAAGCAGATGTAGTTTGCACATAAAAGTGATCGTTCATGATTTTACGGGGACTACCTTCGGTGGAGAAGTAAAGGGTCTCTGGCATTGAACATATTTCAATTCCATTTATAAAAGCAAAAGATTTTGGCGAAGGTGAAAAGGTTGTACTCAGGTTCTGATTTTCTTCAACATTGATGATGAATTCTTTTATGAAACTAGCTTCTTTAGAAGCTATGGATGTAAGAAAAGCACTGAAGTTGCTCAGAAGTGTGAATCCATTGGCAGTGACTGAGAAAAAGGATTCATTTTTGTTAAGGCCGGAGTAGCTGGCGGGATAAAAATAGAGGCGGAGGAATTTGGGTCCGGGCATGACCGGGAAACTGTAGGTGAACTGGGATGGGAAAATACGAGCTGTTGTATAAGGAGCGGTGTTAGGAACAGAAGAGTCAGTTTCAGCCGCTCTGGAGGCATTTGATATGGCATCCATGTTTGGTGGTGCGTACTTGGAATGTGCATCACCATCCCAACTGCGCTGCGAGTAATCAGTTGTGCTCGACTCTGATCCACAGTTGAGGAGGATTTTATCGGTAGGACTGTAAGTCGGAGTTGATGAGCCAGGAGAGGTTAGGAGGTGGACGAGAAAGAAGAGGAAGAGGGCAAAGGAGGACATGATTAAGCACTGCTGGAGGCTAATGTGAAAATGTATTACTCCTCTCCATATTCAGATATAATTATCTCTCCTTTGAACGTGTTCAAAAATTACATTT
Organism: Nyctanthes arbor-tristis; assembly: GCA_963692815.1. Classification (NCBI taxonomy): domain Eukaryota; kingdom Viridiplantae; phylum Streptophyta; class Magnoliopsida; order Lamiales; family Oleaceae; genus Nyctanthes; species Nyctanthes arbor-tristis. The sequence goes on along the minus strand of CAVNYN010290721.1, from coordinate 62,363 downwards.
TTTAGAAAATAAGTTAAAATTCACTCTTTAAAAAAAAAAAAAAAATAGTAACATATTTGTTCTCAAGCTGGGAAGACTTGATGGACTCTGAAGTTTTTTTGGGGAAACAAGTCAATGGAATTATATGTAATGAATGCCAAATTATTGGTCCAGTGATTAATAAGTGAAACGAATGCCACATTAATAAATGAGACATGTATGACATTTAGCGACTTTTTCCAAGACACTGATAGTGAAAGCATTGATGAAAATCTGCTTGCATACAAGTGTACTAACTGGATTTTACAATTAAGCCCCTGTTTGATTTCGATCGCTTCAGGTTAATTTCCAAAATACAGATCCTACCATGCGAGTAGTAATTTTCTAATGAGCACTATACTCATTGGAAAATTTTGGTCCACCATGCAGCACAAATTCTGAAAAAAACACACATATAATGTGACTCTTGACTCTTCTACATTGGAATTCCATAATGACTGAAATACCCGGCTGCCGTGTTTGACCAAACGGATGATTTTATGACCGAAATTTCATCCCCAAGGTAGATATGTGCACAAAATCCTTGGTCGTCTAAACATATTTGCCTACCTGTGTGGCCTAATACGGAAGAAGAAGACTATAAATGTCTAGAAAATGATTTTTTGGTGTTTCAAAATCAAAATTAGAGGCTAGAATTGCCAATTTTGAAAAGTTAGGAGTTAAATTGTATAGTAAGGTGAAAGGTTAAAATTAGCTAGCACCTACTAGCCAACTTTAATAAGGTATCTTGAGCACAGTGATTTTGGTAGTTGTAAGGATGAGCTTTATAGAGCTTTCTCGCCCGTCTAATGCAATACCATAAACACCCGACCACAACATGCATGAAACTTTTCTCGTTTTTGTGTCTCACATATTCTCTAAATCAATAGGTCTTGACAGTGTGAATAGTTCATGACTTTACCATTTCGTTCTAATTAGTTGTGATATTGATGACTAGGGAAAGTATGCTTTATGGCTTCCTGGTTTAATCCATATAACTGAAAGTAAGACTTTTGCTTGGTATATACATCATATAAGAAGTTGATTGGATTGCCAAATTTCTTCTACTAATATCATATTCCATCAAAAACTCTCCCTCATTGTTACCAATGCAGTCGATCTACTAGCTCCTTCCACCAGCACTGCATTGAAGCTTAAGAAACTGGCATTATTATTATCATTCAGTAATCAATCCCCTAATGAATTGTCGCTTAAGAAGTATAGGTCTTTATTGTTCAAGTTATATATAATACTGAGCCCACTTTTTCCACTTAAATTTATCCCCGGGGTTCTTGCATTCATTTACATTAATTTTTCCAGAGTTATATAATCTTGGTTGTTAACTGACTCCATTCCCCTTTCAAAAATTTAGGTACCTTTTTAAGCATAAAGGGTAGACTGATAAATATAAATACAAATATTAATGTATATGAACAATTACAAAACGCCAAACTTGAGTTCAGTTTTACACCTATTTGTTCGCTTTGTTTCCCTGTTCTGAAGAGCGCTTATGTGCTAAATAAGCCTATTGAAGGAGCATTGAACTTCCAACAAACCAGTGCTGAACACTTCATAGCTGCTTCTGCATTTGTTTTCACAGTTTTCTTTATATATATTGGCATGGCTACAAAGTAGTTTTCTTTAACCTGTCCAAATATAGACATGTTATCCAAGTAAGTAAATAATATTTTTTACTTTGGGCACAATGTTTAATATCATATTTTCCAAAAAAAGTGATTCCACGCATGCTTGGCAATCTGGCCTTGAATGAACAACTAAAGAACAATTTCTTCATTTTCACGGCAAAAACGTTTAGAAGGCAAACACACCTTTAGTTTACATTTGATTCTCTCATTCACTGAAATCCAATTGTGCTTCCAGTTAAAAAATGAAATTTCTGGGGAGAGCCATTTATGCCAAATTAGCTAGTAAGAGTTTCGAATAACATTGCACTGCCTAAATAATTCAATACAAGAAATAATAGAAATATGGAATTGTCTGATTTCTTCAATAATACACTCAAGAATAGATTGTTTCAATTTAGAGATATTCCACTCTGAACATATTCAGCCAACACTTCCATTTTATTTGTCTATTCAAATGGGGCTAGAAGTCCTTTGGTCATCCATTTTTGTATTCTTGATATGATGATTTACGATTTTGTTCGAAATAATGTTATATACGTTTGTAGTTTTTATTTTCCAAAATGAATATCAAAAGTCTAGAAAATATTATAAGAAGTCACAAAAGTCCACGTAAGTGTTCTTTTTAAATCCCGACAAATCCATATAAAAAGTGTAAAGAATCCTAAAAGATCTACAAACGCCATACATTTAGAAAGTTCTTTAAAGTCTGAATAGAATGCACAGTAAGACGTTTGTTACTAATTGGAAATGTTTTGACAAACTGAAAAACCTGTGTTTGATGTTTGATGAATGACGCAAAGTTGATGCTGTTAGGATTTATATCTTTGCTTCTAAATATTTTTGAAAACAGAGTTGCTAAGATATGCATCCCCAAGCACTTAACCGATGATTGGCTTCCGTGCAACAAGTTAGCTGGTTCAAATGATGAAAAATCAACGGACCATTTACAGAGTAGCTTCTTCATCCTCGGGCGCCATCCTCTCGCTGAAGCATCCGATGGCCCAGGTTACTGCGTGAAAAAAGTACTTTCACTAACCCTTATAATGATTCAAATTGTTTAAGAAATCAATTAGATATAGGGTAAAAATGGGTTCATCTTCATGGGATGGAACCTCAATTCGACAACTCCTCTTGGGACGACTTTATAGAACAGTAAATTATTGGTTTCAGGGTGAAGCACCACTGTTATCTTTGGAAGCAATGCATGATCTACATATATTCATCTTTTTGTTGGCTGTTGTGCATGTTATCTTCCCTACTCTAACAATACTGTTTGGGACTTTGAAGGTAGACAAAGTGTCCTTTTTATTTTAGGACATATATAGTTAATGTTTTTGGTATTCTCAGGGCTGTTTTGAGGTTTTCAAGGGCGCTAAGCGACTTTTAAATTAAAAATTTATAGGGGCCTTGAGCTAAAACTTATATAGTGAAGATCTAATTGTAAAAAATATTAATAAATTAAATATATAACAAACAAATTATAATAAGTTATACTTAAAAATTAACTTTTTTCTCCTTTGTCAACCAAGAAATGTTACTTTTATGTTTTCCATTCCATACTTGAAATATAAATATTTAAACTTTCAATTAGGAGTGGGCATTTTAAGTGCAAAACCCAAAAAAACCATTGAATCGAGCCGAACCGAACTGGTAAAGCCGGTTTGACAGGTTCACTAGTTCGGTTTTGGTCAGTAGAAAGTGTGAGGTGAGAGGTCCTGTTCGGCTGATGGGTTGGGGTCGGAAACCATCAAACTAAAACCGATACTTTCTAAACCGAACCGTTCAAAAACCAAATAAACCGAACCTTTTGCTTTTTCTTTATTTGAATATGAATTTTTAGGGCTTAAAAACATCACTAGACTGACCGTTGGTGTAAGGATTCACGTGATGGCAGAACTAGCTGGCAGCATGGCATGTATTAGACTTTGAGTCTTTGACATTTCAATTCAAGAAAAGCTAGCTGGTGAATTTTCTTTTTATTATGCATTGGAAGCAAAAATCAAAAAGTACAATATTTAGTTCTCATTTCCCAATCTTTTTTTCCCTACTGTAGCACGAAGAACTCAAGCAATACCGTCTCTACTGCTGCAGTTTTGTTTTTGGACAAATTGGCCATTCGCTGGTTAGGCACAGCCGCATAGGCCCTTATCTGTTGCGTCTAAGTAGTAGCCTTATCTACCTCCACAATATTACCGACCACATATCAGGACTTTGAGGACTGCTTGTTCGCAGGAGTGGGGAATGAAACCGCCATTTCAAAGACTTAGATATCTCTCAAGAATTTCCGGCCATATCCCTCCTCCCAAAAAACAGGCCAAACCTATCAGGAAACTGAACCGACCTGATAAAGATCGGTTCAGTTAGTTTCGGCGGCCGGAAAGTTGCCGGCCGGTATCGGTGGCCTGAAGTTTGAAACCGATATAGGCGGTTCGGCAGCGGTTTCGCCAGAAACCCAAACCGACCTGACCGACGACCACCCTTACTTTCAGTAAGAGTTTTTTTAATTCGGAGCCCTTTTTGTTGAATCATGACTGGGGGCCTAAACAACTACTTAGAAGGTCTATGCTCAGGCTGGGTATTCTATACAAAAAAGGCAACAACATCCAAAAGAAGGTAAGTAATGCTCATTATTCTAATCTAACTTCAAAGTTTGGAGCTTTCCTCGTGATCAAAACCTTGTTTCCTCCTATAGTATTGGACAATTACAAGAATCTGGTTAACCATTCTTGTAAATAGGATACAGTTATTTATCTAAATGTCTTCTGTTCATTGAGATACAGGGCGACAAAGAAAAGTTACATACCTACAAGAACACGACTTCAAGGAATTGGGAAAGATTTAACTCGGTTAAGTTGGGTAGTAAGTTAAAGATCTCTTCAAAAAATACTCAATAATAATCCTACTTAATTTGATCAACATTGATTACACTATCAACTCTTTCAATCTCAGCATTCTTTTTTCAAACAATTTTATAGGTCTGTTAATGAATTGGATTATGAAACTCTACGGCATGGTTTTATTGTGGTAAAGTTCTTAACCTATAATTATTAAATCTTTCCTTAATTCCTACATTTTGCTTGCATATGGAAATTAGAAGGTTTTTTAGGTTTTATATTTGCAGAGTCGTTATCGGGAAAATCCCAACTTCACTTTCTACAAGAACATGATGCGAGCTCTCGAAACTAATTTCAAAAAAGTTGTTAGAATAAGGTTAGCATTAATTTACAATCATATGTGTGTGTATGTGTATTTCTACTCTCAATGCAAGTACTTCCTAATTAATATACACTCCAGAGATGAAACAATACTAACTTTTTAAACTATTGCTTTGGCAGTAGGTATTTGTGGATTTTAGTAGTTGTTTTCTTCTTGCTTGATGTACATGGTGAGCATCTCTCCTCCTGGCCATTTAGATGTAGTTTCCATTTTTTCACTTGCAAATTTCTTGATTATGTTCAAATAAGCTCCCTCTTATGGTCGATTTTGTGATATCATTCTTTGTATTTGTGTAGGCTGGCATACATATTTTTGGATAGAATTTATTCCCTTGGTTGTAAGTAACCACCAGCTACAATCCTGTCTAGGACAACTTCTACTTCTACTTTTTGTAAAAGTGTTTTCTGATAAAGTCATGTATTGGATCATGTTCTTCTAAAAGTTCTTCTAAACTACCCTTATCAAGCCAGCTCTTAATTTCATTTATATATATTGAATTGAGAATTTCGTTTACTTCTCGCTGTAGTTTTGCTTCTTGTGGGTACAAAACTCGAGTATATTATTACTCAACTGGCCGAAGAAGTTGGGTAAAACACAGCCATTGTAGAAGAAATAGTAGTTAGGCCTTCTGATGACCATTTCCAGTTTCACAAACCCCGTTTGGTCCTTGTTTTGATTCGTATAATACTCTTTCAGAACACGTTTGAGTTTGCAGTCTTCTTATGGATGTTGGTAAACAAAATCTTTGAGTTTGATGTTGTCAGTTGGTCGCCATTTTTTTCCTTAAACGAAGAAATACCAATGTTGTTTATATGTTTGATGAAAATGGCAGGTTCTCTTTCATTTCAATTCGTGCATCACATGAGAAGTTGGTTATATCATTCCTAGACTTGTCATTGGGTACATTTATCTATCTCTCAAACTCAAGATAAGTGAGCATGTTACAACTTACACAAACTCATTCGTCCGCAATGGTACTAGGGTGATCAGGCTTTAGCCTGTGTCCGCCCGAATTTTTTTTTTTGAAAAATTTATATAGAAAAAATTTTAAAAATTTATATTAGCCCTAATACATTTGTAAATTTTTTTTTTGTTCCGGCCCGTGTAAATTAGATTCTTGAATCCGTTATTGAAGTTGTTCACTTTGTCCTTGTATAGGGTGCTGCTGCAAATTCTTTGCAGTTACAAAATCCTGTCATTCTATGCAATTGTTGCATGCACATGTAATGTTCACGGAAAAACCATAATTGATGTAGAGTTTCGTTACACCTATCCATAGTCGGTGAATTAATATACACGCTTCTAGTGTGAGTCTACACGTAGTAGAAAAGTATTGAAATTTCAAATTTACGTTATAGATGGGAACTTCATTCAACCAGGTAACATTTGGAAATGATGTACAAGCTAAGATTACTACATGGGCTTAGATGGGGAGGAAGAAAAAGGCTCAAAGGAAAGCTGTTAGGGGTTCAAATCAAGTTGGACATAGAGATTCTTCTCTAACAGTTCAGTCGCCAGTAGTTAGAGAACGATAAAGAGTGGAAGATGACATGGCACTAGAAATCGAGCTTGTTGTGGTTCCAAATGATGAAATAACCTAAATGAGCATCTTTCCTACTCTCTAATCTGTTTAGAGATGGAACTTCTTGAACAAAGTCTTTAACAATCTCTTTTTTGGGCATGCTATCTAGGTAGGACTAGAAATATCAAGGCATCCATGTTTATAGTTATACAGTCAGGATAATCTATATAGAGTCAAATTGAGCCCAATTTCATTCTATAGGAAAATTGATACAATTAGAGATATTAGTCTTTCATAATAATAATGTAAAATCTCGAAATGGAAAATCAAAGGACAAAAATTTCAGGAAAAATTGCCACTGCTACTTAAGTTTTTCTACTTGTACATTTCATGAGAAACAAGTTCTGTGTTTAATGTCAAAACGGAAATTATATTGAAATGGTAAATCTGTGCATGCCAAAGTAGTATTCTGAAATGCTCATCTAGTCGATGCTTAGGCAACGCTTAAGCTCGAAGTTTGAGCCTAACACATCATTTTGCCATTTATTGCACTCATCAGCCATGCATTGTACGGGTAGAAAAATTTGCCAAAATATATTATTAGATAGTTAAATATAAATCTATAATATTTACATCCATGTAGAAAATGTAAAAATACAAGTATACATTAATTGAATCAATAAGCTCAATGGACTTAGTAATTATGAAGTTCAAGATCGTTTAAAAGATAATATACATTCTTACATATAATCCTTTGTACATATATACAATAATAGAAAAAATACCTATTACTCGTCTTATTTTAAAAAATCCTAATAAAATTAACAAATTTAAAAAAAAAATGAAAAATATATTAAAAAATTCAAATAACATTAAACTCACCAATACACACGGTAGAGATAGCGAATTAATGAATTATGATGGATTAGTATTTGGTTTAGAATTAACATTTCAGATTTGGTATTTTAATTTATTAGTAAAAAATTAACAAACAAATCAATGGGCTAAATAATTAAGGTTTAGTTGTTAAATTCAATGGTCATAAGTTTAAGTCTTCTCGGAGTTCTTTTACAAAAATTTTTGTTAAAACAATTACAGCAAAATTCACAAATAAAAAATGCAGGAAAATCGCAGTACAAAAAGTACCGAGACTTAACAAATTAATTAATATATATATTTGTGTGTTTAGGCGCACGTAGGCTCTATGCTCGACCTCTACATTTTTCTATGCCTTACCCAGAGAATAACATGAGATTAATAAGAACCTTACCAATTCATGTGGCCAATCATCTTTATTTTCTTTATTTTTTCATATATAAGTTATAGGTTTAAATTAATTTTTCTATTACCCACTTTTGAATTAAAATTGAGATAGAACACCACAAATGTGTTCAAGATCTAACTAGCTTACATTGTACTTAACAATCACTAAAACTCTACTTTATTGCTTATGAACTAGTTAAATTTAATTTAATAACATCAATGTGGATACTCTAATACATTTGTATCCCCTGAATCTTGCAAGAAATAATGTTTGTCCTAAGGGCATCTCCATTGTAAATTTGTAGTCCTGGGGTAACGTGAAGGAGAAAGATAGACACATAAAATGTATAAGTTTCACTTTTCCCTATCTTGTTTCTTACCTTTTTCCCTATTTATTTTCCATTTTCTCTCTACAATATATTTGACAATGTCTACTCGTAGAAAGTGTTAAGTATATTGTAAAATATAGAAAATAAAGAAAGAAAAATATAAGAAAGAAGATAGAGAAATTTAAAAATTATACATTTTACATATCTATATCTCTTATTCACGTCATTCCAAGACAATAAATTTGCATTGCAGATACTCTAATTGTGCCATGCATCCACATGAATAACTGTCCAATTCCGACAAATGTTTGGATGTGTTTATAGAGCTCCAATCTAACACCACACGTTATGGCACCGTATGATGTCATATGACTATGTGGCGGGTATCAAAACACGCCACATTAGAAACCATAATTATGTGGTGTGTATCAATACACGCTATGTATCTGTGTGATACTACATGATGCCATACATGTGGTTTATATTATTTTATTGTGTTTACATGTTTAGTCATTTACCAAAAGAGGATTTCAAAATAATATTTCATTCATCCCACTAAGGCTTTCTAAATTATAGGCCATTTTTTTGATTGATGGGTAATTAAAATATTAGTTCATTTTTATACCCGTATTTAGTTTTAATATGCATGGTTATCAAAAAATAACAATTTTAGTGTGAAATAAGTAGCAAATTAAACGGTATATTATTAAAATGTTCTTAAATTTTACATTTTCTAACAATATTAATTGAGCTTTTTTTTTTTTAAATCTTGGTGAAAAAAATTAACTTGTCTATCTTAATAAGATGGAGGGAGTACTAATATAGATCGATATTTAAGATTCAAATTTAAGTTATCCACATCACGAGTTCTACTAGTTCGAATCAACGCCAATTCGAAGGAAAAACTCCAAGCCAATTAATATTTCACATGTAGGATTTAAGACCCCATATTAGGACTTTTAAACCTATATGTGAGTTTCTGATTGGCCTAGAGTACTTTAATAAGGTACTTTTAGAGTAGTTCTTCTATGGAGTCCAATAGATTATGTGGCAGACTCTCATTAGATATATTGAGGGACTCATGTCTCATCGTCTCCAATGAGAGCCTATCACATTTAATGAACTTCATAGAATATGTACTCTTAGAGTATCTGATATTTCTCCTATTCGAGACAACATTCATGATTAATTACAATTTTCGAAATAATACTAGTATTCACAATAGAGCTCTAACCCGTCGGAACTTTAAGTATTTAACCCGTATAAATAAATAATAACTATTGTAGTCATTGTTTACATAAAATAAGTTAGTCGTCGTAAATAATTTGGACAAAAATAAAATTTAGTTGAATTTAAAATATAACTAGTATAACACCCGTGCATTACATGGGTAGAAAGAAATGATAAAAATATATCTATTTGACAGTTGCATAATAAATAAATAAATAAATAAGCATTTACAACTTTATAAAAAATTTTAAAAAATAAGTATACATTAATTGAATCGATAAAACCAATGATCAAATATTCAAAAGAGAAAATTTAATCAAATCAACCCATAGTTATAATATATAAGTTATGCATTTAGCTTTCCACGATCAAATATATGCCTCTATTTCTGCGACCACAAACACTTACACATTCACAATTCTTCTAGAACTCTACAATAACTATTAATACCCGTCATCTTCCATTAAGAGCCAATAATCATTCATTAAGAGCCAATTAAATACTATCTCTCTGCTTGGATCAAATTTTATCAATTAATAATATAAATATCTACATATTGTAGTTTACAAACAAAAAAGATTGCATCAAAATTCATCAACTGTATAAAAAAATTATGAGCACCCATTAATATGTAGATCAAATAAGTATGTCATTTAAATTATGGCAAACTTCATAATCAAAACTCACATAGAAAATTTTATAGTCAATACGATTGCATCAAAACACGATACATTTAAGTCATAGTAAAAGACATATTATAGTCACAAAAAAAACTGAGAAGGGAAAGTTGCATACGAATATGGAATAAAAAATTAATAAAAAAACTTGCCATAAATCAAACTTTACTACAAAAAAAGACTCGCCGCGAGAGTGACAGCAAAGCAAATGGGCGGGAAAAAAATAAATGCACTTAAGTGCCTTTGAAATAAAAAATTAATAAAAAAATTTGTCATAAATCAAACTTTTACTACATAAAAGACTTGCAGTGAGAGTGACCGCAGATTAAATGGGCGGGAAAAAATGAAGGCACTTAAGTTCCTTTATATATTAATTAATAGATAATCAGATCAACTTGAATTCCTCTAAAAAAAAGAAAAAAAGAAAAAAAAAAGAAAAAAAGCAATCATTAATTTAGTCTCGATAACACGTCATTAATCAATAAATTAATCAAAAGTTTCAGGTGATTACAAAGATGATATATTCAATTATGTATCTTTTTGACCTTTAGATCGGATTTTCTAGGCCGTTACTTAAAAAAAAATCCCATTATTAGATCGAATTTTCTAGACCGTTACTTAAAAAAAAAAAAATCCCCATTATTAGATCGGATTTTCTAGACGGTTACTTAAAAAAAATACCACTATTAGAAATCAAATTCTGATTTAGACCTACCAAGAAAATTATTTATTATTAGTCCTATCAAAAGTCAGGACAATATGTTATGTCTTGATCATGGAAGTCTTCGTCTCCCAGGAAGTGACTTCCATTATCACTATACTTTATTTTGCACAAGAAAAACGACAAAGCGAAGGCTCTGAAAATGATGAGTCAGATGTATGGTGTCATATATAATGTCATATACTATGTATCGTATATTAAAACACGCTATATAGTTATAATTTTTCATATAATGTGTTTAAAATTATATGACACTATATAGTACTATATATATTGTGTTAGAATGGGATTAAAAAAAGCTCCTTTTTAGTTGTTGAAATAATTTAATTTTGGGGTCTCTTTACGTGTGGATTGGACGCAAAGAGTCAACAAATAAATGTTACCCTACATTGTACGCCGCCTGCGTCCAACCAATCCATTCACAATATGTGGGTTGTTTATGAATTGTTTGATGAAATGACAGGTTCAGCTTTACACTCCATTTCATGAAGAAATTTAACCCCAAGTCTTGGTCCACTTAAACTGATACCCACTTGTGATTTCTTTGATCAATACTTTTGGAAACCTAAACCCAGTCAACGTTATGCATCTTTCAATTGCTTTTTACCTTTCAGTCATTGTATATTGTATCTTCAAGATCAAATAAGCAACAAGTAGAGGAGAAGAACTGAAGAACTTGCTTATCCCTGAAGAACTTGCTTATCCATCAGGTTTTCTTTCTCGATTGGATTTTGATTCAATCAAGATCGTGGCTTGGTACAGAGGTTATGACGCAATAACTCCCGATTAATTAACAAGGGCAAAATTTATTAGTAAATTAGTAATCGAAGTTTTAATAAAAAGGGTAAAAATAATTAGTACATTAGTAACAGAAGTTAGCATAAAAATTGTTTAGCAATTAGCATAAAAAATTTAATTCGTTTCCAAGTTAGTTATGACGAGATAATTAGTCTAAATTTGTTTATTTTATTTTAATACTTACTTTAAGTTTGAATATTGATAGATAATCTCCCCTACAACGCACGGGTGAAAATCAAGTCTAATTTAACATCATCAATGCGATACTCTAATACATATGTATCCCCTGAATCTTGCAAGAAATAATTTGATTCCTAATTGTGCCATGCATCCACGTGAATAAATGTCCAATTCCAACGGACGTGACTCTGTTTACATGTTTAGTCATTACCAGAAGAAGGTTTCAAAATTATAATAATAGATCGATATTCAAGACTCAAATTTAAGATCGTCCACGTCAAAATTTTTGCTAGTTCAAATCAACATTTATCTCATTGAGTAAAAATAATATAAAACCATACGTGTGATACTATGCAGTTCTATATAGCCATGTTGAGTGCATCGGTTGTGGTTTCTCATGGGCATCTCTCGATGCATTCTACATGGTCATATAACACCATATGATGTTAGATCGGATTTGAGACAATATTCATGATTAATTACGATCTTCTAAATAATACCAATATTGAAAATAGAATTCTAACCCATGGAAACTTTACTTATTTAACCCGTATAAATAGATAAATAAATAATTACTATTGTATTTACCGCTTACAAAAAATAAGTTAGTTGTAAATAATTTGGACAAAAGTAAAATTTTAACGACGAATATAAATAAAGTGATCGTCATTAGTTAATAAATTAAAATTTTCAAGTGATTGCAAAGATGATATATATTCAATTGTGTATCTTTTACCTTTCGATCGGGTTGTCTAGACTGACTACCTAAAAAATCCCATTATTAGATATCAAATTCTGATTTAGACCTACCAACAAATTATTTGTTATTCTTATCGTAAGTCAAGATAATTGGGTCTTGATCAAGTAAGTCTTTATCTTCCAGAAAGCGACTTCCATGATTTTTATCCTTGATTTTGCACAAGAAAAATGATAAGAGGGAAAGCTCTTTTGTTTCTTTTTGTGGATGTAACGAGTCAACAAATATATATTACCCGACATTGTTCACGTCCGGCCAGGCTTCAACAAAACCATTTCACAATGTATGAATTGTTTATGAACTGTTTGACGAAATGACAAGTGTATATACACACCATTTCATGGAGAAATTTAACCCCCAAGTCTTGGTCCACTTAATATAATACACACTTGTGATTTCTTTGATCAATACATTTGGAGACCTAAACCCAGTCAACAGCATGCATCTTTCCAGTGCTTTTCATCTTCAGTCATTGTATAGTGTATTTTCAAGATCAAATTAAGCCGGTGAAGAAAAAGGTGATGGCTGGAGGAGGTGGTGGTGGTGAAGGAGAATCTTTAGAGTTCACCCCCACTTGGGTTGTTGCCCTTGTCTGTACAGTGATTGTGGTTATCTCTTTGATTGCAGAAAGACTCCTTCACTATGCTGGAAAGGTTTTGATTTGATCGTTTCAAGTCGAGCTAAGCCGACCCTTTTTCAGAATTTTTATTTTTAGTTGGTTTTTGTGTTGTTGTGTGTTTTGAGTGATTGGTTTTGATATGAGGACGTGATGATGGTATTTGCAGTTCTTGATCAAGAAAGATCAGTGGGCCCTCTTTGAAGCCTTGCAAAAGATAAAGGAAGGTTAGTCACTTAGTAAAGACATCTATTAGTAATTGGAAATCTTTTCAGAAATTGAGAAAAACTTGTTTTTAATGTCTGATGAATGATGCAGAGCTGATGCTGTTGGGATTCATATCTCTGCTTCTAACTGTGTTTCAAAACAGAATTACTAAGATATGCATCCCCAAGCACTTAACCGACGACTGGCTTCCGTGCAGCAAGTCAGATGATCCAAATGATAAAAAATCGACCAAACATTTACAGAGTAGCTTCTTCATCCTTGGTCGTCACCTTCTTGCTGAACCATCAGACGGCCTGGCTTACTGTGAGAAAAAAGTAATTTCTCAAACAGACTGAACACAGTTAGATATAGGGTAGATGATGGGTTCATCTTTTTGGGATGAAACCTCAATTCGACAGCCCTTCTTGGGGCGACTTTAAAAAACTGTAAATTCTTGGTTTCAGGGTGAAGCACCCTTATTATCTTTGGAAGCAGTGCATGATCTGCACATATTCATCTTTGTGCTGGCTGTTGTGCACGTTATTTTCTCTGCTCTAACAATACTGTTTGGGACCTTAAAGGTACACAAAATGTCCATTGTATTTTAGGACATATACAGTTCATGTTTCTAGTATTCTTTACCAATCTGTCTGATATCAGATACGACAATGGAAACAATGGGAAGATTCTATACAAAGTAGGCAAGAAGATCCAGAAGAAGGTAATGCTTATTACCCTAATCTAACTTCAAAGTTTCGAGCTTTCCGTACGATCAAAACCTCGTTCCCTCCTATGTATTGGAGAAATATGCGGTTTTGCAAACAAGATTCAGTTAGTAATCCCGATGTCTTCTTTTCGTTGTGGCTACAGGGCAGCAAGCAAAAGTTACGCATGTACAAGAACACGACTTCATCAAACGGAGGTTTCGGGGAATTGGGAAAGACTTAACTTTGTTAAGTTGGGTGGTAAGTCAAAGATCTCTTCAGAAAATACTCAACAACACTACTTAATTTGATCAAGACTGATTGCACTAATCATTCTTTCAATTTCAGCATTCCTTTTTCAAACAATTTTATGGGTCTGTTAATGAATTGGACTATGAAACTCTACGGCGTAGTTTTATTGCGGTAAACTGCTTGAACTTATTATTATATCTTTTCTTAGTTCATACACTTCGCTTATGGAACTCTGAAGGTTGTCTGAATTTTTATTATTTACAGAGTCATTATAGGGAGAATCCAAACTTCAATTTCTACAAGTACATGATGCGGGCTCTTGAAACTGACTTCAAGAAAGTTGTTGGAATAAGGTTAGTTTCAGGTAACAATGATCTATATGTGTATATGTCTACTCTCAGTGCAGGTACTTCCTATTTAATACGAACCTAAGATGAAAGACTAACTTGAGAAACTATTGTGTTTGGCAGTTGGTATCTGTGGATTTTTGTGGTTCTTTTCTTGTTGCTTAATGTACATGGTGAGCATCTCTCCCTGGCCATTTAGATAGTATTGTTAGCTTTTTATTCGTAATTTTCTTGATTGTATTCAAATAATGACTACATCGCATCCATAGGTTCCCTTATCGTTGGGGCTTAAGGTCTTTCTTGCTTGTAGTTGTATGTAATGTAAGAACTTGATAACAATACACTCGATCTTACGATATCATTCTTTGTATTTGCACAGGCAGGCATGCATATTTTTGGATAGCATTTGTTCCATTGGTTGTAAGTAACCACCAACTAAAATCCTGTTTAAGACAACTTTTACTTCTACTTTTTGTAAAAATACTTTCTGCCAAAGTCACGCTAGATCATTTTCTTCTAGGAGTTCTTCTAAATACCTAAAATAATTTACTCAACTAGATCCAATCGAGAATTTCGTTTACTTCTCTTTGTAGCTTTTGCTTTTTGTGGGCACAAAACTTGAGCATATTATTACCCAACTAGCCGAAGAAGTTGGGCAGAAACACACAGCCATTACAGGGGAAATAGTAGTTAGGCCTTCTGATGACCATTTCTGGTTTCACAAACCCCGTGTGGTCCTCTTTTTGATTCATATAATACTCTTTCAGAACGCATTTGAGTTTGCAGTCTTCTTCTGGGTGTTGGTAAGAAAACTCTTCCAGTTTCATGCTATCAGTTGGTCGTTATTTCTTTCCTTAAATGAAGAAATACCAACAACGTTTATATGTTTGATGAAAATGGTAGGTTCTCTTTCATTTCAACTCATGCATCATGGGAGAAGTTGGCTATATCATCCCTAGACTCGTCATCGGGTATATTTTTCTATCTCTCAAACTTGCAACTCACAGAAGCTTGCTCGTCTGCAATGCTATGAGATTGAATACAAAAATGAATATAAATGTGTGCATCATCTTGTACTTGTACAGGGTGCTTGTGCAAATTCTTTGCAGTTACAGTATCCTACCACTCTATGCAATTGTTGCACAGGTAAAGTTGACGAAAAAACCATAACTAATGTACAGTTTCGTACACCTACCCATAGTTGGTAAATTAACGTGAGTCTACGCATAACAGAAAAGTATTGAAATTTCAAAATTTATGTTACAGATGGGATCGTCATTCAACCCGGCAATATTTGGAGATGATGTACAAGCTAAGATTGCCAGATGGGCTCAGATGGGGAAGAAGAAAAAAGCTCAAAGGAAAGTTGTCAACGGCTCAAATCAAGTTGGACATAGAGAGTCTTCTTCTCAAACTGTTCAGTCGCCAGAAGTTAGGGAAAAGTTGAGAGAGGAAAATGGTAGCACACTAGAAATCGAGCCTGCTTCTGCTGTCTCAAATGAACCTAAATATAGTTAGTGCTACAAATATCAGGCCACCGGACATCAGTCTGTTTGTATGCAATCAGAGATATTATAAGTTTCCATAAAAGCGTAAAATCTCAAAATGGAAAACTCGAAAGACATAATTTTCAAGAAAAATTATCATTGTATAAGTTTATCTACTTGGACATTCCATAAGAAACAAGTTTTTTGTATTTGATGTCAAAATGCAAATTATGCTAAAACACTAAGGGAGCGTCCTGGTTTTCCTTAACTTTTCTTTTTTCATTTTCTCAAATATTTTCTATTTAGCGTTCCTTCCTTTTTATTTCTTATAGAAGAAACCGAGGCTAAATCTATCATCATAACTTTATGTATAAAAGAGTGAATTAAAGTAAAACTTTTGATTTCTTTTTATACTCTCATGTCTTTTTTTTTTTTTGGGAATAACCTAAAGTACCCTTATCTGTATTAATAAATTAATTAAAGAAAACATAAAGACAAGATATGAATTTTAGAAATCCAAAAGTTACCATATTTCTTTGCTCTTTTTCCCTCTCAGTTTTGTATCCTTTCTTCTACATTTATTTCTTATATTTCATCACTCTAATAAATATTGATAAAATGACAAATTTACGCTTTTCTTACCTTTCTTCCCATTTTCTATCTTTCTAATTTTTTTCTTTCCTAAAAACCTTTCTTCCTTTATTTTTTTATTTTAATATAATAAAATCAATATTTGATAGCTATAAAGGCAATAAAATAGTGGACTTCTTCCTGCATCTAGCTAATCAAAATGACAGTGTCACTAGTTGTGACCATACTGGGGTGGACGTAGAAATTTTACCGAAGGATTGTAATTAAAAAAAAAGGGTAATTGACACAAAAGTCCCTAACTTTGGATATTATTACGCAAATAGCAATTTCATCCTTGCCTTTACATTTCTTTTGCAGAGTTCATCTTTATGTCTATCTTTATTTAATCTTCTCCATTTCTACAAGGGCATTTTTGTCCAATCATAGTTTAAAATTTTAAAATTTCTCATAAAAAATTCCAAAATAATTAATACAGTTGAAAACTAATTAAAATAAATTGCATGATTGAAAAAATTAAAATAACTACTCGTTTTCTAATAATTTGGAATTTTTTTCCAATCTTTTAAAAATTTTTAACCGAGGATGGACAAAACTACCTTTACAAAAATGGAGAAAATTAAAGACAAATGGAATCAAATACGAATTCTGCAAAAGAAATATTAAGATATGGATGAAATTACCAAAAAAAAAAAAAAAAAGAAAAAGCAAAAACAGTAAGAACCGTTTGCACAATCATGTCCAAAGGTAGGACCTTATTGCGCCAATTACCTATTAAAAAATTAAATTCCAGTTATATACTAAAAAAATTTTTCCTACGGACAATTTCTAAAATGGTAAAAAATAAAAAGCAAAGTTCAAAAATGACACTTCTTGAAATCCAGTTCAAATATGTCCATTTTTAGTGCAAAATTACATGAAAACCCTTTAGCAATAATTGGACTGGATTAGTGCATCATACGGAGCAAGCAAAAGGGTCTCCAATTTCAAGATGGTTGCAACGGTAGTGCATCAATTTTCTATAGTAGTGTAACAATTCAGGGTCGTACTGAGCCAACAAAAGGGAAAAAGGTTTACAATTAATGTACTTGGCTGGAAGAGATCTTCAATCCACGATGGGTAATAACTAGTAGTTCTTAACAATTGATTTATATTTCTCTACAGATAGTCCCTGAAATTCTATGAAGTTTACTATTGACGCAGCCACTTAGCTACTCCAACTCTATACAGTTGATGTGTAGTTTTCGACAGTTGTGTGCTGTAATTCTATGTAGTTGATGATTTTTTTGTCACTAGCCAATGTCATGTTCCTGACATGTAGTTCCAAACAGTTGATCTTTGTTTCTCAACTGACGGCGCTATACAGTTTACATTTGACCCACGCCTTGGCTAACATAACTCTATAAAGTTGATGTGTAGTTCTCAGTAGTTGTGTGCTTGGATACTATACAGTTGACAAAATATTTTGTCAACATCCCTTGACATGCAGTTCTAGATAGTTCATCTGTGTTTTTGTGTGAATAGTCTCGATATTCTAGACAGTTTATTATAGTTATGGCCGGTGGCCTACTCCATCTATATATAGTTGATTTGTCTATCTCGGCAGTCGGGTACTAGAATTGTAGGTGCCTTAGCCAAATTTAAAATGCATATGTCGACCATGTTCTAATTTTTGTGAATTAAGTCGTTCGGGGACAGGAAAGTTTTACAAAGTTACTATAATGTGCAATACAAGTGTAAGACCCAAGCAATACACCGTTTTCCATTGGACTCTGGACTAATCATACTTACGAATGATGTGCATCTTTATCTGGTTCTACGGTTGGTAACTATAATGTTTTTGTAAATTATTTGGGCTAGGATAAACCTTTAATGCAAATCAACTATTAAATGTACACTAAATTAACATTGGCTCTTACTGCGCCGACATGTATAGCATGCATGATGGGGCAAAGTTGACATGAAACGGTTGATCAATACAAATAAACCATTACTATAGCAAGCACGAACTAGTACGAAACACATATATTCAAACTAACACAACATGTTTGAAGATGTTGGATAGCTAAGCATCACAACATGAAAAAAACAACAAAATACATCAGACCTAGAATGCAAGTGAAGGAGAAATCAAATCTCACAGTACAACAAAATACATTAGAGCTAGAATGCAATGAAGGAGAAATCAAATCCCACATTCGTAAAAAACAAATTGTTGCAATCTTAACTAAATCTAGAAAAGAAATTGGATGCCACTATCAAATCCGTCAGACTTCTTAATGCACGAATCAAATATGTTAATTCCCTTGAAAGCTTGTTTGTCGAGATCAACACTTCAATTTACTCAAACAGGATATGGAAAATCAATAAACCAAAAAATCCTATTATTTTTGTTCTCAATAAATGATGCAACTTTTGACGATGATTTCTTGTTGAACCACAAGCTTCCAAATTACATCTAACAAAAGTTATTCTAAAATGAAATTTTCATATGCCTTCTCCCCTATTATCAATGAACCTTGCTTTCTTCATCTCTAGGACAGCCAAACCTGTGTCAGAATCGACCATCAATCCATAAGAGTATAGATATTTGGTCTTTCCAAAAGGCATCTTTCCAAAATAGCATTGACTTCTGGTTTTCTTCCCATTCTTTTGCTTCAAATCTGGTATCAATCTCATGATGCTAAGTCATGGTTTTGCACTAATAAGGTGTCAATGAAGAACAGAAACAGATACTACTATAGGGCCATTATGGATCGAGGAAATTAGCAATACCTCTATAAGCACAGCAACCTGTAGAGCACCAAAGTGCACCATAAGAATAGAAAATGACACCAAAATTGAGCACAAAATTGAAATGGAAAGTTTGCATGAAGTCGTCTAAGCACAAGATTGAGAATCGAGGACAAAAAAGACAAAACAAACAAGTCAGAGAAGAAGAAATCTGCAAGTGAGTAGCGAACCTAGATTTCAAGGAAGGAAATAGGTACTTCGTGTGATTTGGGCGAGATTTGGGTCAGGGGAGCACGGAGGAGTTGAAGATGTAATGACACATGTATGGGGAGGAGTCTTTTTTTTGGCCTAGTAGGAGTGTAAACCCTCCCTATGGTAGGGAATTATTTAAAAAAATTATTATTTCAAGGGCAAACTTGTCCAAAAAATAGGAAATGTGACATATTTGCACATGTTTTAAAAGGGTCTAGTTTTGCACATGACATTTTCAAAAGAGACATTTTTTATAATTTCCTCTTTAAAAAATTCTTAGAATACCGCATGTAGCCCATGCCAACCCCTATTAACTCCACCTTCGCGAACGTGGCGGAGGTATTGGAGCGAAGATCGAGTGGAGAGACTATATTTGTTCCTTTTTTCATTTTTGTGAAATATATTTACCTTACAGTAATATTTTTCTGTACAATAATCATAATAATCATTAGAATTAGAACTATATCTACAAAACCAAATCCACAACCTTACAAATAAACCAACATAAAGATGATCAAACCTAGACAGAATTGTGCGTTTGGTGTAACTTAAACTTAGGATCTATGACGTGGGTACATTTGTTATTTCTCTCCCATTGTCCTTGGTTGTGCCTTTCTCACTGTACCTTCAGCTTTTTCCAACTTTTGGTATCGTTGAGTCTCATATTTCGAGGGTGTTTTCTATTTTCATTTTGTCAAAACACATAAAACAAAACGCGCTAGCGAATTAATGAACAAAACGGAAAGCGCAAAAATGTCATTTTCGTCATTCTCAAGCTAGAATTTCCAAAACGCAGAAAACAACCTCTTCTCCGACGGACGGTCTCTCATACCCGAATCCTCTTCTTCCCATCGGCCGCCGGCGTTCTTGGCGACACAAATTGCCGTCAGGCAAGTTGTATTTTCCCTAGTTAAAGTTTTTGCCCGTTTGCTCTAACTCCCAATTCGTGGTTCCGGTTGTATGAATTTTGAACAAGGCCTTTTTTTTGTAGCAATCAGTGGTGAAATCACTCACTAGAAAAAATTAAAGAGGCGAATTAAGAGAGCAGAGGCTGGTCGGCTAATCAACGTCAACGTCCCTCCTACTTTCTTCGTCACTTACACGCTTATCAGAAAGAGGAGGTGTATTAAGAAAATTTCTGGGATACAATCTAAAGCTGAGACTGAAATCAAGGGGTAGGTTGAACTAGTTGATTCTACCGTTGCATTTTTTTTCAAAATTTACTTGTGAGAAATTAAATATAGTTTGATGAGAATGTTTTGAATGTTATTATATTGTTATTCCTCAAATTGTTACAAAAGAGAATAAAATGCTGATAGATATTCCATCAATGATTGCTCAACTCCTATTCAATTATTTATCATGTACTGGAATATTAAATTTGGTACTCAACTAGGGAGGAAAAGGTCTGGCTCCTCCTTTGTTGATACTTTGGTACATTTGGTATGCTAGAAAGGTTAAAAAGGCATAATAATATAACCATTTCTAGCTTTGCCATTATACAAATGGTTTGGAGATTGTGGAAGAAACTTTGCTAGTATTATCAGAAAGAAACTTTGAAACAGAAAGAATCAGGGTGGTTAACTGGAAACAATTAGAGATTAAATATAGATGGTGCCCTTAAACAAAATAGAGGTACTGTTGAAGGAAGACTGATCAAAGATGCTTGGAGAAACCTGATATTGTGATATTATGAATATTTTGGAGATTGTTTCATGTTACTGGCTGAGCTTAAAGTAGTAGAAGCTGGGTTGGAACTATATATGTATAAAGTAGAATCTACAACAAATTATAGTGGAAGTTGATTCTATATTGGCATACAAATTCTGTACCAAAGAGATAGAAGTACTGGGGTGGGATATAGCCTCTACTGTCACATATATGGTAGTTGACTAATACATGCAGGGATAAATTTCAACACATTGTTAGAGAGTAAAACAATGCAGTTAATTATCTTGCATCAGTGGGGTAAAAAGAGAGACAAAAATGGGCTTTATGGAGCTGAGAAGATCACAAGGCCTTGAAGGAAATTCTCAAACTGGATAAGTTGAATTATCCTTACATAAGAATAGATGATTAGCTTTTTTAGTTATATTCCAGTTGTATAGGACACGTTAATCACATTCAATTTGTTTGTTCATTCATTCATAGATAGTTTGAGCTTGTAATGGAGTAGTACGCCAAGTGTGATTGAATTTCACTACCTTTTCTGTTTCAGCCACCATATTTCCACAGAATATGCAATTTCACAAGCAAGCTTATTTGTCTTATGAATATGGAATTTTAAAGCAATTACCATTTTGATGCTAGGTTTTTCTTGAACATTGATTCCATTACTGTGTATTTTGTATGTAAATATTCACTCTTGCAACAACTAGATATATGGTTTTTGAGTACAAGAATGAGTGTTGTACCTTTGTGCTCTTTGATGAAGTTTAATGACCTCAAGTTGTGGGCCTCTAGTAGGTTACCTAAGAATCAAATGTTTCCTGGAGCTATATATTGTAGTATCTTCGCTGTTGTGAAGATTCGATAATTAGATGGCATGAAATTCATTCTTGCAATAAATCACTAAACAAATGTTTGTTTTATAATGGAGGGAAATACTTTTTAAGGTACTAGTGTTGATTGAAATTTGTTAAGCATTCGTTTGAAATATATCTCAAGTGTAACGAGGAAGAATCAAAAGTAAAGTTGAATATATATTTTATGTAAGTAGACATGATCTAATTATGTCAAGTGGCAGTGGCGTAACATATTATATTTTGGTGAATGACATACATGTCATAATGGAAAATACATAGTAATCTTATTTCAAGGTTCATAACGAAAAAGAATTTTTAAAAATTAGTTAGATATCATTACGGACATAGATGTAAAGTTATGAAATTTTGTTCCACATTTTTAAATTAAAAGGTACCATGAGCAATTTGTTATATATCATTACAGACATAGATGTAGAGTTAAAAAAAAAAAAACCCACAAAATGTCAAACATAAGGTGTTTTCTAGTTTTTCATTTTCGAAATCAATTTTCAGGCAAGACAAATAGAACGCGTTTTCAGCAAATTGGAAAACTGAGAATGAAATTAGAAAACAGAAAATGTTTTACAAAATGAAGACACAAAACATAGACACAAACTGAGCACAAAATCAGGAACAAGGATTTAGAGAGGAGCGAAGGGGAGTGAAGGGTACCAATTTTTGTAAGGTTTAAGTTCTTTTAGTCCAAATTTAAATATTGGGGATGAAATTGCAAATTGATGTAAAGGTTGGATACCTTTGCTGAAATTTACCCTTTCAAATTCCCTCATCCCCACCATTTTCAACTGAGCATCAGGAACAAAGATTTAGGAAGGAGGGAAAGGGAGCCTCTTTGTTAATCACCTCAAGCTACCAACTGTCATGCACTGATTTCCAGAAGGTATTTCATCTCTTTTGTTCTTCATCACCAAATAATTGATATATTCATGTTTTTGACAATTCCCAGTCCAATTATAAGATTCCGTCTAGCTTCATCGCCATTTCCTTCTAACTCTTGGTGATTTGGTTTCCCTTTTTTCCTTTCTTTATGGCAGTCTTCCCTATGCACCAGGATTTTCTATCAATGTTCTTGATTCTTTTTTGGTTGTTTATGGTTAGATCATTGCTTTTGGAACCAAAGTTCAGTGCAGCAAGCTGTCCCCAACGGAACCCAGGTACCGCTCCTGCTCCAATGTATGAAAGTTGCTTTCTTCCTGCTTTTTTTTAGTCTGCTCTTTCAACAACTTTCCTCTTCCTGTTAGGATTATTTCTCAATAATTATGCTTCTAAGGCTTTTAGAGTTTAAATTGTGTAGTAATTAATTAGGATTATTTGCCACTTTATTGTTCTATTCTGTGTCTGCTCATAAGACTTTTACGTAAAATGTTTCATAATGGATTTTCAAGATTATATATACTCATTTTATTTTAAAAATAAAGATTTACTTGGAGCAACATGATAAAATTGGAGCACTTGCAATAGAATGTGATATTTTGTCATTTAATTTAATTGTCTAGACAGTGACTGATTTGCTGGTGAATGGGGAATAGTTAATTAAAACTCCCAATATAGCACAAGACAGAAAGAAGCAAAAGTAAAATTGAGTTCATGAGAGAGCTTCCTTCTGTAGGCGCAGAGGCTTTGTAGCATATAAAATAGAAAACAGCGTGACTATATTCTACACAAATTCATAAATTAGTGTTCTCTGTTTTAACTTTTAACTTGCTGTTAAAATTTGTTAATGAATGTGATAATGCAATCATACCAATATTGGTGAACGCAATTAAGGACAGAATGGGAGATTCTAAAGAGCTCAAGATTGAAAAACATGTCAAATACATATGATCAGTTGAGAAGGTATGCATTCTGCACAATGCACCACAATCAAGACTTTCAGGTTTGAGCTACATGTGTGATCTGTGTCTTCTAGTTAGAAGACACAATTAGATATACTAAATAAATATGTTTGTAGATGAAATTGATCACACATATAGCTCTTACAATAAAACTTCAGCATTTTCTCGATGTGTCTTGATTATTATTTCTCTTAGTGTCCTATTACTGTTCTTTTTTTTTTTAATACTTTAAGGCCATAATTGAACAACTTTTTTGGACTTGGTTTCCTCAGAGAAAGGATGATTTTCAATCGGTGGTGATGGAGCACCTAAGGTTAGATGGGGCATACTGGGGATTGACAACTCTTGATATTTTAGGAAAGCTTGATGTGGTTGACCAAGATGAGATTGTCTCATGGATCGTATAGTGCCAACATGAATCTGGTACTTAATTTTGTACTTACTATGTACCATGAACTTCTGAATGATGAGCTTTTATATTCACAGTTTCCTATTAATAAAACTTTCTGCGTTTTGTGTTGTTCTTATATTTCGCTTATTCTAAGTTTTGTGTTGTTCTTATATTTGGCTTATTCTAACCATACGTATGTTTTTTAGATGTTTTTGGCGGTAATGTAGGACATGACCCACATATTTTGTACACCCTTAGTGCTATTCAGGTTTTAGTACTCTTTGACAAGATAGAGGTTCTTGACATCGAGAATGTCACGCCCACAATTTCTTGACCATTTTATCTCGAAATATCGATAACGGAAATGTTATCTCAATTCAAAATCAAGGGCAATACTTTTCAAATATAAGTTAAACACTATTGAGACACTTTCACTGCGCATTCTGATAACTAAGTGTAATGTGCCCACCCACAATGAAACCTCGGCCACACACTGAAGTCTCGATCATATACATGTATATCTTTGGGACGATCCGGCCACAAAACTTTCAATACTTACAGGATTGTAGGAGAAAAGGTGAGTACAAAGTATCCAGTGAATAACGACATGTATTGGCTTATGATGGAATGAAAGGAGGCCATAATACCACAAAGAAGCCAATCATAAGAACAAGTTGGGCCACCACTAGCTTAGCCTCTACCCGTAAGCGCAATGCAAAGATTTAATAATAATTCAAAATGGCCAAGATCACACAGCAAGGTTACAGTATCATAAAGCAAAATAAATGCCCCAGAACAATGACAATGATTTATCCAAAGTATTGGTGCATCGTTAATAATCAAATATCAAAGCAATACAATAGGGACATAGGAAACAGTTACGCACAATCAAATATTGAATAACAAAGAGAGTTATAGAAGATATAAGCTTTGAAAAGGGAGAGCCAAGGCACACGTTACTCACCTCAAATATTCCTTAAATAATCTCAAGTGAAAAGTGTTATTAAAGTCTTAATATTCCTCAATTAAAGTTATTTTTCAAGCTATAATCCTTCTATATATGGTGAGGAACTCTTTTCAAGTAAGAAACTAGATATATGAAAGGTTTTTAGGGTTGTTTCTCTACTATGGCCATTTTTGGACGAATTTGGTTGGTATAGGAGAGAGGGAGGATGGTTTGGGGGGTTTGGAAACCTTTAGGACCCCTATACCTATTATATAATAGTTCAGATTTATTTGTTTTTAATAAATCTTTGAATTCTGTCAATCACACCGCGACACGTGGCGCGACGTAGTGCCGTACACATATTAGAGTGATGTGGCTAAACGTGGTTCGCACGTTTATTGCGTGAGAAATCCTTACACTTTGTATTATCTTTCAATTAAGTCACTATACTTTGGTTTATATCGATTAGAAAACAAATTCTTTCTTTAGCATCAATTGAGTAATAATCTTTTAACTTCGAGACACAATTGAAGTAATTATTCTATCATTGTCAAATTAATAGTCACATAGCTTGATTGGGTTAAATTTTTCGCGGGGTGTTACAGAAAAGGTCTCAAATTGTATCTTTCTATTTTAAACTTTCAGTCTTAAGATTGTTCAAGAGGTTAAATCTGTATGCTTTCTTTACCTTCTAAGATTCCTGGGGTATTTTTTCGAGGAGGTTAAATCTGTGTGCTTCTTTTACCTTCTAAGATTCCTGGGGTATTCTTTTCGAGGAGTCTCATGCTATATATCTGAATATAGTTCTGAATCCTCTGAGCTGTTAGGTTTGCCAATGTTCTTATCTTCATAATATCCTTGTTCATCATAATGTAACTTATCTGCATGTGTCCATTTTGTACATGAGATGAGCATCAACAAGAAAACCATGGCCTTTTTACACCTTGAGCCACTCAAAGTTCAGCTATTTGGTTCCTGAGCAGTCAGTGGTTTATAGATTGATATATTCATTAAGCTAGTGGATTTTGCTCCATTTGTTCCCATTTTTTCATGCCAAAACCTCCTTAAATTCTTCAAATTTGATTAAAATGTTCAGGAACATAATGTTCAGGAACATAGAACTGGTCCTTGTATGTTTTCGGCTGAAAATATAGGTGCATGATTCCACTATTGTAGTGTCTATTAATGAAATGATCGTTAAAGCTGTCAAATGTGTGTTGCCAATTCTGTATTTGTGTGATTCTGTCTTCAAACTCAACTTATAAACTAGATTGCACATTATGAATGTTGCCTGTGGCCCTGCATACTTCAAATGTAGTATGAAGAAATATTTATATTTATCTGCTAAAATATCAGAAGCACATGTATTTAAACTTGACCAACTAGCTAGACATTGCCAGCTTACAAAATGAAGATGGATCCTTTATGAGTGGCATATGGGGTGAAGTAGATACGAGGTATGGCTTCTCATTCGATATCTCTCCTATTATTTCTGAGATGTCTTCTTTGATGTGTTTTGCATGGGAGTAGTTGGAGGTGGAAGGATGTGAATCTATTTATCTTTGGTTACAAATTTTAATGTCGACATTTTCAATTTTGTTGACATAAAATGACAATAAATTTTTCTTTAGGTTTTCTTATATTTGCAATATGTTCTCTCTCGATATTACATCGGTTGGACAAAATCAATGTTGAAAAAGCTGTTAAGTACATCTTTGGTTGCCAGAATTTGGATGGTAGGTTTGGATGCACACCAAGGGCAGAATCTCATGCGAGACAAAGTATGTTGTTTAATTTGTAGTTTCATATGAGGATGGTCATAAGCATATCTCTTTTAACCTTACAGATAAATAATTTTGCTTTATTATTGCGTTAAGTACCTAGAAAATCTGTGCACTTGATACCTTATATGATGCCTCCAATCTTCCTTATAAATTTGTTTTCTGCTTTATGAAACCTCGTTTGCTGCCTTTACTGGAAGATCCAGTGCAAGTATTCCAGTCTATCTTTCCTTTTATAACTTGTGATTTTGAGATTTATATACTCATGAATGAGACCCTGTTCAACCCACCCATTTAACTTAACTCTTAATATATTCTCAAATAATGTCAACTCTACTTGATAGTGTAAATCTTCATTGCATACCCTATTTGTCTCTGGACCATAATATCATCTTAACTAATTCATTTCTGCTTTTGTCCTATAACAATCATCATTCTTTGCCCAAAAAAAAAATCCAGGTATAGTAACTAGTTTGCATCCTCTGTATTTGCTCTATCATTATCATTATTCCTACAATAATTATAATGGTCTTGCTTATGTTGTTCTTGCTATCATTAAAATGATGTTTTGTACGCTGCATTCCAGTTCTAAATAGCATAAAACCCTTAGACTCCAAACCCTTCACCATTTTTGAGGAAAAAAGAAAGGGGAAGAAATGAAAAACAAATCAAAAGAAAAGTTCATCGAGGTTATTGGCCTCTTATGAATGGCATGGGTAGGCAAAATGATAAAATTAGGATAGCTTATGATCCCCCCTTCAAGTAATTAACTATACCCTTTTTAGTTTGTGTGAATGGACAGGCTTATTGAGGAGCTTTGCTCATAGGTAATGATCTTCATTCTTGCTAGATCACAAGTCGTAGAAGGAATTTATGTATGAAATCCTAAGGTTTCTGACGAAAATGAAAATAAATGATCACAACTCTGGTGTTTCATGAACAAATAAATCAAAAACTATATCTTATATCAGTTATTATACTCTTAGCTACTGAATAAGAATTTGTAGTTTGGTATCTGCAATGGATGAGCTAGTGGTATAGCAAACATTTGATTTTATTTGCAATACCATCCAAGCTTCAGCGCTTCACCTAGGTGTGGTGAGAGGATTTGGATTCTCCCACCTTTTTAACTAGAATTATATTTGAATCGTAAATTATTGATGTTAAAATAGTTCTTTGATCCATTAAGCCAAAATCAGAAGTGATTCTCTGTGAGTGACATGTTCTCTGTCCTATTTTGTTCTTTATTTTCAACTCAAAAATCTTTCATATCCAAACCTTTTATACTAGGAAACACCATGTGCACTTTAGTTTATGTCTCTGCTAAAATGTAAATACTTGCTTGGTATATCATAATTCCAGTTATTTTATGTTCGTTAGCCGTCAACTGTTTTACACAAACATTTTAATGGATTAATTGTATAGAAATTGTTACAAAATAAATATTAGTTAATGCAAATTACACTCCGAGCTTATGAAATTGAAGTGATACTTTTTGTAGATTGTATATGCTACTTTCTGCAATACAATTAATTTAATCAATTTTTTAAGAAACTTCAGTTACGGTTATCTAATCATGTATCTCTAAAATAATGGTGGGAAAGGCTTTGATTCATGAGGGATCAATTTCAAGGGAAAAATTCTTTGAGGTGAATTATGTTTAATTTCTGAAATATTTGATTATCTGTGTTTCCTAGAGTCATTTGATGGTAACATTATATGTTTTTTTAAGATGAAAAGAATCTTTAAAGTGATGGTGCTAATCAGGAAAATTTAGTTGTTTAGTTTACATCATAAAGCATGTAGCAAATGTAAATGTAATCTAGGAAAGGAGGTTCATGTATCAGCCTATTGAATTTCAGGAGGTTGATGTAATCTATTCCCATCTTCAGAAATCTCCTATCGATCATGAAATGCAATAAGATCTGTATTTCACATATGATAATGAGATAATTTTCTTCTGATACAATTTTATATCCTGGAGATTAGCTTAAAATCCTAAGCAAATTTATAGCACTGAGTATGGACACAATCGGGTCAGTCCTATATTTGATTAATCTGAATTGGCATTTCATTATTAAGATCTCTAGGATGATACTTCCCTTGAAAATGGCGAAATCCAAAGTTTTGGTAGTCATGGTGTGCTATTGTTATTGCAGTTTTTTGTAGTGTTGGAGCTCTTGCTATCACAGGATCTCTAGATGGTGTTGACAAGGACCTCCTTTGGTGGTGGTTGTGTAAAAGACAAGTAAATTTTGGAGGTCTAAATGGACGTCCCGAAAACTTCCCGATTTAAGATACTGTTTCCTGTGGTTTTATCTAAAGATAAAATAAGATATTCTTTAACTTTCTTCTGATGCTACTTCCATGGAGTTCCAGGTTTGTTACTCATGGTGGGTTCTTTCCAGCTTGATAATGATTGATAGAGTTCACTGAATTGACAAGGATAAGCTTGTTAAGTTTATCTTAGCGTGTCAGGTTACTTCGAAATGAGTTACTTCTTTTGAATGCTTAAATTTTGGAAACACTCATTTTTGGAGAGTAATAGTAAGTTTAGACTAACACTTCAATAACATAGGATAAAGAAAATGGTGGAATTTCAGATAGGCCGAATGATGTTGTTGACGTCTTCCACACATATTTTGGAGTTGTTGGCAAGAGTAGTAGGCTGCTCCTTACCTTTTATTGCATTTATGCAAAGTTTTTATTACCTATCATGTCTTCGGCGTTGTCTATACCATCAATTTTGACAGACATCACGCCTTTTGGTACTGCAGGTCTTTTCCTTCTTGAATATCCAGGATTGAAAGCTATAGATCCAGCATATGCATTGCCCGTGGACGTTGTTAACAGAATTTTTCTTGGCAAATAAGGAGAGCATATAGTTTAACCTTGGAGATGAAATAACATATTTTTGCTTCCTTTTATTTTCTATAACTTGACCAATAATCTGATACAAAATTTTATAGCTTGGATTATTTCTTTTTATGAAGGTTTGTGTTACTTAGCTTTATGTAGTGGATTGGAAGTTATATTATGTTTCTTTAATATGTTATATACTATCATGAGTAATGGCATTGTGCATTCCAATGAGGAATGAACTAAAACAAAGGTAGAGATAATAGTAACAGTATTTTAGAAGTTGTCTCTAGGCTCGAGACGTATACATAGTGCTTTATTGTGCATTGGTTGTGCATTACGATGTCTAGGGTGAAGGCGTGAGTTCAATCTTGCGCTTGTTATAACAATGTTTTAAATGGTTTGCCAAATCTTTTGCAGTCTACGCAAGAGATTTTAATGTGGCTCAAAAATAACATAAATTTTTAAATGCTCAGTATGCATTGTATAAAATATCCGTATCCAATAACATATCATCTAGTGTTAAACATGTTTTAGAATTTTTAACTAATTAGACACTTGATGGTATATTACTGGAAGTGTGCTTTTTTTATAATGCCCACTGTGAATATGTGATCATTCCTGGTTGATTTACCGTCTCAATTAGAGGATGAACACTATTACATGTATAATCCTCATATCACACCATATATATGGTGGAATTATCCCACAATACATATAGATAGTCCAAGTACCGACAACTCTCTCTCTTTTTCTCTCCCCCTCCCTTCCCTCTCTGTTTCTACCCAAGATAGTATTCCTCCTCTTTTTCCCCATTCACGCTCACATTGTCACAATGGAGATGCTCTAGGCCTCCATTATTGCAAGCTAGGCTAGTCCATTAGTTTTCTTTTTCAAGGAAATCAAATAAGATTTTAAAGTTGAATCATAATTGTAAGAGATAAATAAATACTCTCGTTGATTTATTCCTGGATAAATTTGTTAAATAGTTGGGAAAATGACAAACAATAATCTATGTAAGGTTTACAGTTTAATCGGTTCATAATTCAGTTTTTTAGCATATCCTAAGGTAGAGATGGTGTAAAAAATGAGCATTTCTATAACCAAAAAAATTACGCTATAGTTCTTTATTTTATGCTTTAATCTTCTGAAGAATAAATCAGTAGGCGAACCGCTAATAATCTGTCAGTTTCTAATCCCAAAAGAAAAAAGAAAAAAGAATCGGTTAAACATATTATAACTAAAACGCTTTAACATATACAAACATTCTATTTAACTTTTTTTATGAGGGAAAAAATAATTAATTACAGCTGAATCTAATAAAATGATGTCACTTGATCAAGCGCTAAAAAATTGTAATCGTCATGTTAGACCAGTTATATATAGTTAGAAAAATGCTATTTGTAAGGAAAGCTTTACAAAATATTTCACTAAATAGGGTTAACCTACCATCTTACCTATAAGGATTGTGTAATTTGAAAAAAAAAAAAAAATGAAAATAAAATGGTGAATTCAGCCAATTTTGACCTTGAGCTCCACGCATTCCTACGTGGCCTTCCAATAAAACAAAGACCGATTGCACAACCCAAGCCCGCCCTCCCTGGCGGTGTCTCGCGTTCGTGCCAAAGCATCCCACCCCACACGGAACTCACCCCCTTCCCCTGCCCCTCGCTTGAGACCTCGGTTGACAATCACCAACCCCTCCCCCCTCCCCCTCGGACCGTGTGTATTTTAGAGTTTCAATTTGGTTTTTGAGGTGGAGCTTTTTGCCACTTTCGGTCCAGATCTAAAAGTTTGTGGTTAGATATGGCCGATCAGTGTTTAGGGTTTGGATCTAGGCTCACAGTCAGGTTTGAAAATGGGGGGCACCGTTTTTTATCGAAGAGTTTGTGCACAAGCATAAGAAAATTTCCACAACCGTTCGTACACTTATTATGCCCAGCAACTGTCCTACGAGCCCAGATATTAAGATCAACCAATAGCGTAAGCAGTTTCTGTTTATATATTATATTGGTCCATGTGTGACGAGAAGACGCTTCTCAAGTTTCCGGATCAAGATCAGTTTGAGATGTGTATAGAACTAAAAATACAGAAGTTGAAGTTCCCAACGAACATTCTAAAACAGAGTGAAGCTTTAACCCCACTTTTATCATAGCAGGAGCTTAAGCTTTGGCCAGTCTATTAATTTGGCAGCACACAACACAGAATAGTTCAACAACAACAAACAAGGTTTTACTACTCTTCTGCCGCACTAGCGGCACTTAAGTCCACGTTGAGATCAAGAACCTGCACCAGCGACGAAATTGTGAATTCATTAGTAATATGTGTGCTGGAATTTCACTGAGAGATAAGCCAATATAAGAGATTTCTCAGAAGCTAAAATCAACACTAGAAATGATAGTTTTGTTCGAGAATATGAGTACAGATATAATTAACGTCCTAGCATCGGCAACGCAACAACACAAGTTGGTGCCTCACCAATGCCTCAGTGGATTGATTAAAAGAATTGTCACTTTGCAACATAAAGTAGCAAAATGACGAGAATTTTGATTTTTGACCATTGCTGCTATCTGAAAGTGATACAATTATTCTCTATTGAGCTAACGTGGCAAAGAAAAAATAGATATTGCAAAAAGGATATTGGGAAACTTAATCCACCTAGGATTCAGAAGCTCCGTGAGACGGATGAAAGAAAGATATATATTATTATGCATCAATAAATACAGTTTTATCTCAAAATTATGTTTATTTCAAAAATTAATTCTTACCTTTCCAGTAATCAAGGTATACATATTCAGCACATCCACGACAGTGGACTCAAAGTGAGTTGTGGGATCATAACTCTGTAAAAGGAATCAAAAGGAGTACATCTATTACAGGAAGCATACTGATGAAGTATTTAGTATATGAAATGAAATCAGTGTAACAGAAACTTACAGTCGATATAAAGCAATTGTCAAGAGAGGGTTCATTGACTGGCTCATATCTGTCATAGGTCTCAAAGAAAATTTCGTCAACAGGACCAAGAAGATCAATTCCTGGCTTCAGTTCAGTCTCTGGGTTATCAGTTTCTGCTTCTGTCGAGACAAATGCAATGAATTTTCCTTTTGGAGCAACATTGTGAGAATAAGAAGAACAGAACAGATACCTGCAGAATCATCAATCCATCACATCATGTTAAGAAGCTTGAGGCCAGAATAGTCTTAGGTTGCTGATAAGGCGAAACTTCGAACTCGAAAAGACGTATGTTGCATCAAAGACCAGATACGCACAGTACCTCAAAATTTTCTTAATCTAGCACTTGGGATTCAACTAATATTTGTGGGTAGTTGGTTCCCACTCCCACTATAATAACAATCAGTTTGGCAATTAAAAAGTTAAGCTTGGTTGTAAAAGTTGTAACAATTATTTACGGTTAAGACATGCTAAAATTAAAAAATAAATAAATAAAAGAAAATAGAAGAAAATGAAAATGCAAAAGGAAAAACTTCTTCCAACCCCTCCAGACATCGTAAACTGTCATCTAGGGGGGGTGCTGAAAATTGGGAGAAGGATTTTAGGTTAGAGAAACAGCATAGTGAGGTGATCCAGGGAAGCAGCCAACAAAGGTTGGAGACCTTGTGGTAGCAAGAGGGATGCAGACTGGGAGAGTTTTGCTTTTCAACTTCTGTTATTTCATCCAATGTTAGATTTCTTCTCTTTCTTTTACTTTCGTTTTTTGATAAAAATCATGTTTAAACCATTTCACCCCTCAAAAACAATGTTTAAAGGTGTTGCATGTCACTCTTAATTGCCAAAACTTATGGTTACGGTCCACTGAGAATCCAGAGAACACAAAATTGAAAGGTGAGAATCCAAATGGAAAAGAAAAATTGATACTGGGCACAAGTGCTACATCAAGCAAAAGTTTGGGACATCAGGTTTAATTGGTCTGTCAAAGAGAAACAAACATTTCAACAGAAATTAATAAAGCAACCGACAATGGGCACTGTGCCAAGTTTCCGCTCGCTTAACTTAATTATTTGACATTCTTCTGCACATTGTTCAATTCTTATCTAAACCACTCGAAAGTATTTATAATTCAATAGGTCCAGACCAACTAGCTTATAATAGGAACCTCGACAAGAACCTAACTAATTTTTATAACAAGTGCGTGACTTGAAGATAAACTATGCAGCTCTCTCTCTCTCTCTCTCTCTTAAATATTTTTTTTATTTATTTGGCTTCATTTGTAAGGTTACTCACATATCTGATTTGCGACCCAACTGCTTCTGTGGCAGAATAACCTGTGCTGAGTGAGAATCATTGGTATTCGGAATTGGGTGGCTCATGATTGCAATGGCCCTGGCAACTTTCCCAACCTTCCTGACCTGCAACATTCAGAATCCCGTTATTAACAGGAAACTATATATGGAATGGATAATCAGATCCAGAAAAATGAAGTCTAGTGGTAGTGCTTGGAAGTAAAAAGAAACTGACCCAGAAAGCATGCACCTTTTATGACGCACAACATAAATTACAAACCAAAACCAGTCCCGAGGTACCATTAGATGGAGATTAGAAGTATAAATAATTTAAGACAATCATTTAAAGGATAGAAGCCACCAACTTACAGCTCAGAAAGAGATTTACCTTGTTAGGCAAGTAGGAGGGATCACATACTACTTTCTTGCATTTAGCAGTTTCACCTTCTGATGTCACACCAATCACTTTTCCTTCTTCATCAAACTCAACCTAGAAATCGAGAAACTTTACTCAGGCTTACAAGAAAGCACCCATGGGGAAAAAGGAAAGATGAAATAGCCAACAACAATTATATCATGACAAGAACAACAATATGTTATGCAACAGTGACAAATGATAATAAGATCAAAATGAAGAGTCTGTTTGGCTACCAGTTGTAATGAATTATAATGGGGATTCAACTATAATGGAAGTTTAAATTCAAATTTTGTACACCTGGCAACACCTAATCAAGCTACGTCTTTAATGATATAATCATGTGAGTGCCTACATCATAATTCATTAGTGAAATGTGGCTATGTGTGCAATTTGAATTTCAAGTTCCATTATAATTGAAGTCTATTATAATCGGTTTCCAAACAGACCCAAAGAATATCTCCTTGCTAGAAGGGATCACTTAACAAAGATAGAAACAAAGAGGATCACAGTGAAAACGATATGCAGAACATGATAATTTTTATAATTTATTTTACTAAAGTAGGAAAGAACAAATGAAGCATGAGATTGGCAAAACAGCAAGAAAACATTTGATTCTCATTATTTCTACACATTATAATTTCACCTACCATTGATTTGACCACTAAGTTGACAATTACTCAACCAATCATTTCAACTCATCATAATTTCTCATTATAATTTGGTTGTCATAATGAGAATCAATGCAAAATTAGTAGCACACTAAGTCATGTTCACTGCAGAAGTAAAAGTGTAAAACAATACCTATTCTTTCAGTCTCACGAATATATGTGAAGCAGAGAGAAAAAGCCTTTCAAGGTCCCATTTAAACCTCGTGTCTTAAACATGTGTTTGTTGAGGAAGTGTTAGTAGCAGAGAGATAGGAGAGATGAAGTAAATACCTTGCACTCAGGTTTATTCAACATGTAGGTCCCACCATACACAGCACTAAGACGAGATATGCCTATAAAAAAGGAGGATCCAAAACCACATAAGCAAAGCATAGAATACAAACATGAGAACATAGCAAATATAAGGTAGAGAAAAGGGGATGGAGAAGAGATATAAATCAACAAATGAGCTATTGGACCTGGGGAAGTTCTCCTAGCCCGTATAAAGGATAGATGTATGGTGATCCTCCAGCAAAACGTGCAAGAGACTCAGCATAAAGCTGCCAATTGATTAGAAACAAAATTATGTTAACTTCACTAATTGTTTAAAGAAAAGAAGAAAAAGCCAGGAGCTTCTTCGAGGCAAAACAAGAACCTTCATCCTCTTCACAGTATCTAATGCTGGTTCATCTAAGTAGCAGTCATCTCTATGGAGAGCCAACGCATGACCAATGAAGTCCACAGTATTGTCATCAAGACCATATTTTCTGCGAGACATTTGGTGTTCCATAAGCGTAAAATTTCAAGTTGTTAAAAGAACTCAGAAGGTAATCAATCAGGCATATAGTAATGTGGTCTATCTAAATAAAAATTTATTTACTCACATTTATATTGTTTCAACTCAAAACACAATACTCATAGCATTACAATAAGGACATCAAGATTAAGTTGGCAGCTCCAGGATGTGTAAATAAATGATATTATGCAGAAAGGGTAAGGATTGAGAGCATACGCAATGAGCTCTCTAGTTGTGACTCTTGTCAAATCCATCCCTTCATGTGTTTTAGGATCATTTTCATTATAGTCTTGGACATATATGAAGAATTTTCGAGCACGACGCTTTTCAAAAATACCCATGAGAGGGGATTTCAGGGCCTCCATGTCAGTTGCTGGCACCTTGTGAATCTGTTGCATTATGGTAAAAGATGTGCTGATTGATTACAAGACTTCACCTAAAAGAAACCAAAAACATGAAGCACAAAGGAGACAGTTTTAAACATTAGTCAGAAATTATAATACCTTTCCTTTATTGAACACAAAGCTGCCATCCACAGCTTTGAAGTACAAATATTTAGTAACATCAGTATGAATGAGAACTCGTACCAAAGCACCATTTGCCATGATGAACTGAGGAAATAAATCAATCAGAGTAGATGATACAAAAAAATGCACGTAAAGTATATCGGGTTAAATAAAAACCTTCGGGATCATGTCAACATTATAATCTCTACTAGAACCCAAGTGAGCTGGTGGCTGATCACTTCCTCTAAATCTCTTCCAGAGCTGTGTAACAATAGTTTCAATCGTAAGAATAATATATGCAGGCAGTTCATATATTCCCTCAAGTGAGCGTGTCTCATGTGTTGGGGATGTTTTCCAGCAAAGGAGCAGAGAAAATTCTGAGGTTTTTTTTTTGGTTGGGGGGGTGGGGGTGGGGGTAGACGTGTGCTCTTCCGATCTAGCATGTTTCATATCTCTTGCAAATGAGAAAGAAAAAGTACCTGAACAAGATTAAGAGAAGTTGATTCTCCACCATAATAGTCATTCCTATCCATGTGAAGGACCTAATTACCAAACAAATAACAGCTAAAGAATTTTAGAGCTAAAAAATAGATATATACAATTAAAGTGAAAATGTTAAGTTAAATTATTCTCACGTAACAGACGGGCATAAACATAGACATGAATAATGTACAAGACATTAGCATCTCCCCGGTCGTTAGACAAGAAATAACTAAAATATTCATAGATCTTCAACAGAAAAATGTAGCAAGCAGAAAAGGCAGCTCCGCTATTCTACAAAATCTTTTCAAAACTTCTACCCTATGCACTTCACAATATCAAACTGGGTCTAAGCGCTGAAGTTCTCAGAAAACTAATTAAAATCAGGAATCACAGAGAAGTAAAATGAAAAACAAAAAGTAAATTCGATAATTTTATAGGATAAAAAAGTCAAATATGAAGGCTTGACTTTTCGAAAAAAGTGAAACCAATGAAATGATGCCAATTCACAGTTTATAAACAAATTTATAAATTACTATAAAAGAGTTGCCAAACACACTGGCAATCCCAAATGGATAACGGACGTTAAAAATATATATCCAACATCTACCAAGGCTACCATTTCGCTGCACAAACCGCATATATAAATCTTCTGTCACTTCAGTAAACATTCTAAGTACAGTAAAAAAAACTTTATAATCTTTTGTAAGACTAAACCAACCATTAGAGTATCTACATTTGAACAAAAACTGATCAAATGAAATTCCAATAGATAGATAAACCGACCATGAAAATCCCTAACTGTAAACGCGCACACACTCTAAAAATCAAACTCAAATCTCAAAAGCAGATAACTTCCATATCAACTATTAATCACTTAAATAAAAAGGGAAGTGCATGAGAAACCTCAAGTGAAGTTATTAAAATGACAGAATGTTTAGCGTTGAGGACCATATCATCAACCACAAATTTAAATTTAGTTATCAAATTCCAGCTAATCGTCTAGATTTGAAGTCAACATGGTGATCGAAAAAGAACATCCAGACTGAATTATACACGTTTCATATAAAAACTTCCTTGACTGGTGTCAACAAACAAATGAAATCTAATTAACATTAAACATGACATGGAAATTAATTTTGGTCACGAGGCGCCATATCATTGATGTCAACTTAACAAAGTAGTCATTTCCCGCAAGTTTTTAAATTCATTCAGTACAAAAATCAGTCACCGTGCAAGGATTTAAACATGCAGATCATGAAAAATCCAGCACAATTGAGTGCTTAGTCGGATCTCAAAGTAACAAAATCCAATCTATCTTACCACAATTTCCAGAGTACGGTATATATAATCCTAGTCACATTAATCTCTTGACAATCATTCCTCGAAGAAATCAGAAACAATAAATAAATAAATAAAAACCAAGAATCCAGGAAATCAACCTTGAGGCCATCGACAGAGAGGAGACCGCTGAGTATACATTCCTTGAGACCCGTCCCCAGCACAATCACATCGTACTCTTCATCCATCTTATCCCTTGCCTTGATTCTTCAGCAGAAATCAGTTGATTACTCAGAAAGGAGCTGAGAAATACTAGGGTTTTCAATCAGAGAGTCAAGAGATGTTGAATGGATATGTATAGTTACAAAAGATGTATATGAATATAAATATACTTGCAAGATGCGTGCAGCAGAGTGCGTCCGGATCCCCTTCTATTTTCTGAACTTTCCCTGCGTTACATTTTTTCTCTTTTATTTATATTTTTCCACTAGTATTAGAAATGATCAGCCAAGACCATATGGTCTAATAGTATCTTAGTTAGGTTTTTAAACCTTTTATCAATAGTTCAATTTCTTACCCATATAATCTCCTTTGTAATATCGAAAAAGAAAAAAAAAAGAAATGATCACCCATCAAAAAAAAAGAAATGATCACCCGTCACTTTCTACCACGGACATTGTAAAATATATGCCTATTTTTTATAGAAACAGAATGTACACACAACAATAAACACTACATATTATATCTAACGAAATCATGGTAATATTGTTTACACTGCACACCGTGGACACTCGTATAATGCATTTGTTTGTTTGTGGAAAGCGAAAACCCACCAAAAGTTCTATTTTGTGATCGTAGGGGGGACAACTTCTTTTAGTCGGTGACTGATAAAGAAGTAGATAAAATCTAAAAGTTCAAGATCGTTTAAAAAACAACATACATTCTTACATATAATCTTTTGTACATATATATAATAATAGAAATATATCTGTTACTCGTCTCATTTTGAAAAATTCTAATAAAACTAACAAATTTAAAAAAATATATAAAATGCATTAAAAAATTCAAATAACATTAAGCTCACTAATACACACAGTAGAGATAGTGAATTAACAAATTATGATAGATTAGAGTTTGTTTTAGAATTGACATTTCAGATTTAGTATTTTAATTTATTAGTAAAAAAGATTAACAAACAAAATAAATAGGTAAAATGATTAAGGTTTAGTTGTTAAACCCAATAGTCATATGTTCAAATCTTCTCTGAGGTCTTTTACAAAAATTTTTGTTTAAAAAGAAAATAAATAATTACCTCAAAATTTACCAAATAAAAAACGCGCGAAAATCGCGATACAAAAGGTACTACTTATGAGATTGATGATATAATAATAACGTAAAATTAAATCAATTTCAAAACTTTTACTTTAATTCAATATACGATAAACCACATGTCATAAAACATAGGGTTGTATATTTAGTACATTACTTAATTTATTATTTGTTTTTTCTGAAAACCTATATATTAGTAAAAATTTAATGTTATCTTATATATATATATATATATATATATTAAAATAGGATAGTGGTTATATGTAAGTTTTTCCACCAAAACTACTATTCTACTTTTATATGCTTCTTTTTTATTTTATAATAATAAATACTTATTCATTCTGTTTAGAAAAAAACATAATACTTATCCATTTGTTACATTTTGCTATCATTTTATTTTATAATATTATATAAAAATTTATATATATTTTTATTCTATATATAATATGCTATTTGTTATCTATTAATGTTTGTTACATATATTCTATTAGTTTTTAGATTATCCTCAGCGATTTAAAATTTCTTCAAAATTCTAACAGTTGATAGACAAATTTCAAGTATTGGGTTATTGAGACTTCTTCTTATTATTACGATTAAATGCTTACTCGTGAGATTAAGGATATAATAATAAAGTAAAATTAAATCAATTTTAAAACTTTTACTTTAATTCAATACGCTAAACTACAAGTCATAAAACCTAGGACTATATATTTAGCACATTACTTATTATTTGTTTTTTTAAACCTATATATTAGTAAAAATTTAAGTTGAAGGAATATCATAGTAATAATATTTTATGATAAAGATTTAAAATAAAAATAAAAAATTTCTTTTAATTCTAAAAAAACGAAAAGTAATTAAAAATTAATATTATGGGTAAATAGTAAATCATATAGAATCTATATCTATATATCTATATATATACATTAAAGTAATTTAGTTTCTATTTCCTATTTTCTCGCCTAAAATCACTTTCGAAATCTGGTTATTGCATTTTGGTCATTGGTCTAACACTTAATCCTAGCATTTGATTAATTTTTTTCGTTTTATTATTTTCATTTATTTTTTATTTTTTTATTTTAAGATATTGCCATACATAGAAATCATCACAAATGGATAATTTAAATTATTAAATCAAGATCTTAACCTTTCTATATATAAGTTCCCTTACATCAAAGGAAACTTTCACATATTATATCTTAATAACCATATGCATGCAATTATATAGTGTATCATTTGGAATTGATTTTCTATATTTTTTTTTAAAGAAAAAAGTTTGAATTCGGTTTTCTTTTTTTAAACAATTTTAAATTTTTGTGATTTTTAAATTTTATTATATGTAATGTGATTCATTGACATTTATACAAAATTCGCAATACGAATTCGGTTTTTTAATATTTTCATTTATTTTTTATATTTTATCTTTGTATATTACCTTACATAGAGAACATCACAGTTAGATAAATTAAATAGCTAAATCAAAATCTTAGCTTTTCCATATAAGTTCCCTCACATAAAATGAACTTTCACATATTTTAGCTTAATAACTACTTGAATTTGTTTTCTACGTCCAAAAAAATTAATAATTAAATTTGATTTTTTTAACAGTTTCAAATATGTGTGATTTTTAAATTTTATTTTATCTTAATATATTACTTTACATAGAGAAATCATAAATGGATGATTTAAATTACTAAATCAAGATCTTAACTTTTCTATATAAGTTCCCTTACATCAAAGGAAACTTTCACATATTTTATCTTAATAACCATAATGTATGTAATTATATAGATTATCACTTGATTCCGGTTTCCTACATCTTTTTAAAAAATTATATTCAATTTTTTTAAACAGATTTAAATCTGTGTGATTTTTAAATTTTATTTTATGTAATGTCTCAACAACATTTATGCAAAATTCACAACATAAATTCATTTTTTTATCGTTTTATTATTTTCATTTATTTTTTATCGTTTTATTTTAATATATTACATTATATAGAGAACATCATAAATAAATAATTTAAATAATTAAATCAAGATCTTAACCTTTCTATATGAGTTCTCTTATATCAAAGGAAACTTTCACATAGTTTATCTTAATATCCACTTGAATTCATTTTTTACATCTAAAAAATTAATAATAATTGAATTCAATTTTTCTAAACAGTTTTAAATTTGTATGATTTTTAAATTTTATTTTATATAATGTAATTTATTGATATTTATGCAAAATTCACAATATGGATGCATTTTTTACTTGGGAATTAAAAAGCGAATTTCACATTGGCTATTTAGTGAAATGAATGAAGAATGTGTATATATATATATATTAACATAATTGAAGAAGAGTTGTGCATAATAAGGCCTTCAGTTATAGGCCTTGAGTTCTCAAAAAGTTTAAAATTTTAATAGATAATTATTGAAAAAAATTATTATGAATTGTATCCGTGTTTACCTCACATCGTCAGATTGTTTTCTGGATTAGTTCCAGTATTAGTCAATTTATGACTTCTCCAATTGATTTCGTTGTGATGGTTTACTTCGTTAAACACTGATTAACTTATGTTAACATATTAAAATATTTAATCTGTAGAAGATGTATGTTATGAAAAATTAAATATCATTAACAGATATTACAAAAGTTTAAAAAAAAAAAAAACAAACGGGGCAATAAATAACAAGTGTATTTTGTAGAAAAAGTTGGTATTCACTCACAGAAAATTTTATATAGATATTTCGAGAGTTATAAAATAAAAATGTCTAAAAATTATGATATGTGCTAAATATGGTCAAATAACAAGTTCTACTATAAATGTTCTAATATATGTATTATCGTTCACCATTTATTCTTGCTAAGTTTATCGGATGTAACATAATTTTCCATGCGTTATACATTGGTATCCTAATGCAACTAGTGGGGGCCGGCCTCCCACTTTCTTATGCAGCATTTATTAGCTTAGCAGGGTTGGGCGAGCAAGGAGAGGTTAAGCCCTTGAACCAGGTGAAAAGGGCTAACTTCACTTCCGTTTTTCAGCCGTCTGATGGAAAACGACTTTCACGTTCGGTTTAGAGAGCATTTTTTTTTCAAAAACTTTCTTTAATGTTTTTCTTAGGTTTTTTGTGTAGATAATTTTTTATCCTCATTAATGAAAGATATCACATTATGGGTAGCACCTATATTGTTTTTCTTTACACACATATAAACGATCAAATATTATAGTTTAAGAGTCTGTTTGGCTTGTGTTATAATCAGATTGTGTTATAATATATTTTGAAATTTGAATTTTTGTGATATGTATCTTAATGTGATTGGTTAAATTTTATTGAAAAGTGAAAAAGTGTGATTTGATGTGATAGAATTATAATAGATTCTTGTTATAACACGAACCAAACACGGCCTAAAGCTTTTTTATACAATCATTTTTAATCTTCTTGAATTGCTTATATTATTTGGTATTATCATCATGTGCAACGTATAGGTGAAAATCTAGTTTATCATTTATTATAATATTACTTCCCTTGAGACTTTTTGTAATAAGAGACTATTTACTTTAGATTTTTTAGAGTAGATTTATTGAATAGTGATGAGGAAATGTGAAAAATAATTTTTCTAAGTATATGTGGTGGAGAATGAATGTGAAAAATAATTCATTCTAATAAATGAATATCATCCATACCCTATTGACTAAGGATTGTGGTGTAGGGTAATTCTAGAGTTGTATAAATTTTGCAATCTCTTTTTTCCATAGTTTCTTAGTTTTCATACTCAATATGAAATTAATTTTGTAAAAATTCCTCATTTTCATTTTTATTAATTAAGAGTATTGTTCTAAGAATGATATTTTAATTAACTTTGTGGCAAGTGAAAATAGTATTCTTTTCAATTTCATTCTATTTACGTATATTAGTAACATATATATATATATAAGCGAGTAGTACGTACAAAAATTATAATTATTTAGTTTTTCAAATTACTACGAATCTTTTTTTGGCTAATTATTCTATTATGTGTAACGCATAGGTATACAACTAGTTTATTTATATTTATATGTTGGGACTTAGGCCTTGTTGAGTGTGTTACCAATAATACGGCTTAGGTGTATGTGTGTGGCCTAAACACGGGAAAGGAAAAGAAAAGAATTTTTTATGCATAAAAAAAAGGAGAAAGGAATGTGTCTTGGCCATTGAGTAAAGTTAAGCAAATTGGACTTGGAATAGGACTTCATCAAGAAAGGAATATACCACAACATAGGGAAGGAAAAAGAATAAGAAAAAATACTACCTCCGTTCCATTTATAGCATTGGCAATGGATGTGTTAAATTAACATATACACATGTGTCAGTTAACAACTACAAAATTCAGCTACAATAGAGTCGTTTGGCCTAACAACAATTTTAACACTTATTAGCACTTTTAGCCATAAAAAATTCTTTTTATATTTACTCGGTAAAGTTTAACTAATAACTTTTGACAGTAATGAGGTCATTTGGACATAATGAACCAATAACCTTTGACAATGTTAAGGTCATTTGGACATAATGACTAAATTTAACACTTCCATTATGATCATTAAGCAATTACTAAAATTAACTTGCACACGTGTCATTTAATAATTACTAAAACTACATTTCCTTGCCAATGTGAATAGCTAAAAATACCACAACCATTGTGGACGCTCTTACCTTGTACATATTTCCTTCTTTGTTTGTCTCATTTACCTTGTCATATTTTTTATTTAGTGTTATTCTATTAGTTGATTTATAATTATACCCCTAGATAAGGGTATTTTAGAAAGTTGGTTTATAAATGAGTAATGTTATTTAGCACCACTGGTGCTTAGTACCACATCAAGGTTGCACTAAATGATAAGTTGAATTAAGTGGATTATTTATTTATTCATTTAATTCCACTTATCATT
This sequence comes from Nyctanthes arbor-tristis, assembly GCA_963692815.1. NCBI lineage: Eukaryota > Viridiplantae > Streptophyta > Magnoliopsida > Lamiales > Oleaceae > Nyctanthes > Nyctanthes arbor-tristis. The sequence continues at coordinate 17,843 of CAVNYN010290721.1, read as the reverse complement.
TAATGACACATTGGATGCCACCTAGGTTAGTGTCAAGCACCACTGGTGTTACATAGCATTATTCTTTATAAATTTGTTTTTCCAATGCTTTTCTTAATATGTGTGTAAAAAGCAAAGTGGGGAAGTAAATAAAACGGATGTAGTTAAAAAATGAGGGGTAACACACATATACACGCTTTAATCATTTATGTCTTTGATATTAGAAATATGATGTATTTTTAAATTTTGAATTAGTTTATAATTGGGAAACTAATTTAATTTTTTTTAAATATTTATGGAAATATCTCAAAGATTTATTATTATTTTTTAATGCAAGTAGAGATAGGGAAGGGTAGGGGAAAATAGAGGTACGGAAGAGTATGGTTTGAACCCGGAATCTCTAGACTCAGAATATGAGAACTTAACTATTGTAATACTTATTCAAACCGCAACAAAAAACTAATATGATCCTTTCTTTTTATTTAATACAATTTGAGGATCGTATGAGTAGAGATGGTGATTCAAGCACGAATCCGTTATTTTATCACTAAGACAAGCCCTATTGGTCAATAATTTAATCCTTTCTATTATTATTGTTGTTTCTTTTGAGAAAAATGCTAGTACCTTTTTTTTCTTTTTGAAAAGAGGAACTTTATTTATTAGAGGCATCCATGGCAATTACATCAATAAGTAAAGGAAGAGGTTTAACAGACCACTCCATATATCCAGACAAAGAACCAACTGCTATGTCCATTGAAACGTGATGTCATAAAACTTATTTAGTCGAATATATCATTTAATGGAACTTAATTTTTTGAGGACCAAGTAGCTCATGACATAATTTAGCTCATGAAATTACCTTTTCTTTTTCTTTTTTTTTTTTTGGAAGAGGGGTAAACTTAAGAGCAAAGAAAAACAAAGTCAACTCATTTGTGTCAAGTGCATCGTAGTTGTCAAGAAATAATAAGGCGCCTTACGTATGATATGCGCGTTACATGAAAAACCCACATGTATCTAAATACACATGACATACATCTAAGCATGTCACATGAGCATATAGAACCATAAGAATGCCATACTTCTTGTGCCTTATCGTTTCTTGGTAATTGTCAAAAAAAAAAGATCAAGTTTGATTGCTTTTACTTTCTTCAATGTAGTAAGAGTTGTAAGATTCTCAGTCAATATTATTCGGTGATTGACCATGCATGATGCATGTAGGCTCGATAGTTTCTATTAGTATTGGTTTGGAATATTCTCGAGTTCCTGCGTATCTGAACTTACTCAACCTTTGTACATTATAGAGCTCCCATCCCACATAGACACAAAAAAAAGAGGAGAGAGAGAGAGAGAGAGAATGAATGAATGTATGAATGAATGAATGAAAGGGGGGGAAACCATACAACTCTATCATTTTTTCATGTTAAGTTAGGTATAACATTTTGCTTTTCCTAAGATCTTTTACAAGGAGCAAGAAAAGAGCTCTTCTAAGTTATATAAATCAAATGATTAGTACTTGAAGACGCGATTGTGCACTTATCTAGACTTTTGAAATTATATTAAAGTTGCATTCTCTTTATTATTTTTAGAATGTTTTCTGTTTTCAATTGTCTAAAATAGTGAAAGCACATTCTCTTTTATATTTTCAAAAATACAATTGAAAATGCCACTCCTTTTTTTTGATGTTTTCTGTGTTAAAATTTAAAAATGCGGAAAATGCATTTTTCAAATTTTAAACTTACATTAATTACATTGAAATCCCTACTTTTATTTTTATATTCATTTTATTTCTATTTCCTATTTTCACAAATAATTTTCTAAAATGGAAAATAGAATACGTTTTTTATTTTCTCAAAATAGCAACTTCAAAACAGCTTTCTGATTAAGCCACTTGTCTAATGATGTCATGGTGTGTACAAAACACCATCCTTGCATTAAATGCAACTGTGCCTTCACTCAAGAAAAAAAGGAGAATGCTGATGAGGGTTGACCTGGGAGCGATCTCTGAACAAATTCAAGGGTAAAGACATTGAGTTCGCTAGCCCTATGAGTTAGTGACCTGACGAGGCGACCACTTGCCTCCCCAGTAGAGCCTGTATTTCCAGGTCATTGGTCATAGGTTAGGTATTTTAACCACTGGTTCTAGGTCCTCGGCCAAGAGGCCTAATATAAATAATTGTTCCCTCAAGGGTACTACTCTGACCTTGAACAGAGAAGAGCCCTTGAAAGGTTGTTGTTATTGTGGATCTTTCTCTGTAGCGACCGCCACTTGGTATTTTTCAAATTTTGAATTTTTTTGCTTTCTGAATTACAAGCCACGTGTTAACTCCTTGTTGGTTGGTTACCCTTGGAAAATGGGAACTTCAATCATCTTAAATGATTGACATGTCTCTTTAGCTTCCCGAGTCCACCCTTTCACTCTCTATATAAACCTCCTCTCCTTCATAATTCCATCTTTCATTCTCTGCAATTCTCACGCACACCTCGATCCTTTGAGAAAAACCTTCCAATTCTCTGAGTTTCGTTAGTTAATCTCTCTGAGCTCACTGATTCTCCTTTATACCAATTAATTTTTCCTTTTATTTTCCTATCTCTTCAAGGTCAATCTTATTCCCTCCATTTAGGGTTTGTTTAGGGGTCTATTGACGTCAAATTTTGGTTTTGACTCAACAAACAAATTTGTTTACGCAGGAAACTTGCATTTGAATTAATTTGAGCAATAAATGCGAGGGTTTGAAGAGTTTGGTGAATTTATAAAGAAAATTAAAAGATGAGTAAATGTGGGAGAGTCATAGATTTGTTTCAAGGGAAAAAAGGATCTTGCTTGAGGCATTTTCCCTCTTATTTATAGTATTCATTTTGGGTAGATAATGATTACAGGCATTTAATGCTTAGCCAATGGGAGGCTTTGCAAGTATATTTAGATGGAGCTAAGTGTCAGTGTTTTTGACTAATTTCTAGCTAATGACTACATGGAAAGGGCAAGTGCCGACTTTACAATTAATACAATAATCCCAACAGCCTTAAGTGATAAGGTTTAAAAGTGGGCGTGCAAGTTACCTTCCAAATGGCGTTATCAAAGGTCGGTTTGATATGATCTTGCGAGCTTGATTATACAGGCCTGAGATTGGCTATTTACTGCTAGGTCATTAGGTCTTGATAGACTAGGCCATACGGGCTCAACTACAAAGATCTGCTGACCTATTGACCTAACGACCATAGGGTCTTTGTGTTTCGCCAGCCCCCTTTTTGGGAATGTATTAGGGTACGAGAGAGGTCATTTTCAAGCTATTAGGAAATCAATAATGGAGAGTAGTGCAGAGTCTAGAGCTAGGGGTGAGAAAAGCGGAGAAATTATAGTAAAGGTGGAATGGACCAGTGAGGAGGAGCGTATAGCTTTTAACTAGGGAAAATTCAAGTTGAGTGGACTAAGGAGAAGGTAAAGGGCAAAAGAATGAAGAGAATGGAAGTATTGGAGCCAAGAAACATCCCTCTCTAGCCTTCATTCCCATTTCTGGGGTGTCAGTGGCCAGAGTGGGCTATACAACGAGGTCAGCTCGAGCCGGTCCTAGTGGTCTACCTGTAACCGTGGTTGGTTTGACAAGCCATAGGCATGCAAGTTCTTCCCGTCAAAGGGTAAGAAGAAGACCCTCTATGAAATAAGGCAGAAATACAGGTTCTAACAGGGTTGAACTGTAGGTACCTTATGAGGGGGAGAGAGCTCATTGCCATCTGGAAGGCTGTATGGCAGTGAATAGTAGGATGTTTGAATCTAGATTCTGCTGTCTTTTCCGTCTATCATGATCGGGTTTCTCAGGTACTGGGATGTAGCTCCGTCTTAGATTTAACCGGACAGATGGAAGATCTTGATCAACCTACTAGCTATTTAAAAGGATAAGGGCTATGACTTCCCGTCTCTCTATGATTGCCCTCTAGAGTCCAATGTTGTATAAGTGTCACCGGTGAAGTACTTCAAGTGACAAAATGGAAGCATGAGCAAGCTGAATTTAACAAATCAAAATGTGAGTTCATGAAAGGAAAATGTCAAAATATCTCTCACTTCTAGAAAGCTCAGATATGCTACCGAACAAAAAAAAAAAAAGAGAAGAGATTGGCGATCTTGAAAAGTCATTTAACATGGTACTAAGGGATATGACTGACAAGGAAGCTGCTGGAATGTTTTATGCAAGTGCCTTGCCATTCAACTTTGAAAAATCCCCTTACTTCAGACATTTCTGTAGAACATTGGCTGGTGGCAACTTGGCAGGTTACACTTCTCCTTCTTATAATCGACTTCATACAACTTTGGTAGCCCAAGAAAAAAATAAAAAAACATATTAACAAAAAACTTCAACCCTTCAAGGACATATAGAAGAAAAGAGAGATTTCAATTTCTTCTGATGGATGGTCAAAAGGACAAAGTAAATATTGTGGCAGTTTCTAGAGGATGAGCAATGTTTATCAAAGCAATTGATACTACTAGAAATACAAAGGATGCAGAGTATATTTATCTTTGCAATCAAGGAAGTTGGGAAAGCAAATGTTGTTCAAATTGTCACAGACAATGCAAGCAATTGAAAAAGTTTTGGGTAATTAATTGAAACTAGGTATCCTCATGTCTTTTGAATTTCCTATATGGTACATAATCTAATTCTGTCTTTAAAAAACATCGATTAACCTTTTGAAAAATCAACTCACTATCTAAATCTTAAGTGGATTGCTGATTTGGTAAGTGAAGTCCAAATGATTTGCAATTTTTTTGTCAACCATAGTATGGTTCTTGCAATATATAATAGGTACTCTGAGTTGTGTTTGTTGAGGATGGTTGATATAAGATTTGTATCAAGTCTTGTAATGGCTAAGTGCTTAAAAGAAGTCAGACTAGTACATGAGAAAATAGTAATGGATTTAGAACCAAGAGTGTATAGAAATGCAATTAGGGGTGGGCATCGGGTCGTGGCAGGTCGGGTTTGGCCTGAAACCGACCCAAGAACAATTCAGGTTAGAAGCCGACCCCACTTAGTTTGGCAAACTGACCTACCCTATCTGAGAGGGGTCGACCGACTTAGTTTTGCAGCTTTGGGCAGGCCAAAAACTGGTAAATTAGCCCAAATTTTTTTATTTAGGCCTAATGTTAAAATTTTCACTCTTGATGAAAAACTAAAGCCCGGAACCAAAATAGAAACCCAAAAAATGCTAGAAAATGGAAAAACACCCTATAGGCATGTAAATATGATTATTATTTCTAATCGAACTGCCTACATACAAAAATCTCGAAACAATAACTTACACACAAACTTTAAAGTTCAAACCCATCAACAAAAAACATCAAAGCATACCTACAATGAAATTTAATATCCAAACTGTCTCCAATCAAAATAAACACCTATTTGACAACTCAAAATCCATAGTCCAAATTCCGATGAAAACTCCACAACAATATCCACAAGCCTATATGAAAACAAATGAAACTACAATTTTCATAATTCAACTACATTAATCCAACAATTCAACTTGGAAAACATCAAAAAATGGGGGCAAACTTAAATATTACTCATCAATCACCAAGGCCTTATGTATGAAACCAAAGCTCTTCCAACATCCTACAAAAATAACAAAAGGAAAAAAAAATGAAACAGCAAACAATTGAAGCAAAAAAAAATACCTAAATGGTTAAATTCATTACCAAACATATGCAAAATAGTTTAAATAATCATAGGTTGCAATTATATGGACCTGAATGACCGAAACCGATAGATATTTCTTTGTCAAATAATGTTTTATTAAACAATGTTAACAACCAAATTGATTTTAAAAATTTTGAAACTTGAAAATTGAAATGATGACACACTGACAATTATGAATTAAACATTAATCCCAATTAGAGAAAAACACAAACTAACTGCTAAGTAGCGCATAAATAGACCAAAAGAAACAAATAATGTAGGAAAATTAACAAACTAGCAAAAGTAAGGTAGCAACTCATTTATATATTTTATATATGTGTACTATAAAAAAAATATAAAAAGAGTGCATACCAATTATAAAACTGGCGGCTTGGGGGAGTGGTGACCACGAGGAAGCCGTTTAGCAGTGGAAAAGTAGCCAAGTAGGTGTGCAGTGGTAAAGGAGCAGTCGAGCATGCGTCGAGTAGGGTTAGACTTGGAGATGCACAAGGATTTCAACAACAGCGAAGGTGCAGGTGAGTGAAGACTGATAAATGATGGTGAATGAGAAGTTGAGGATCGGAGAGTTCTTGTTGTCTCTAGAAAGTGTGTTTCTTTGTTTTAAAAAAAAAATTCAACCATTTCAAACTGACACAGTCCCCTATGGGTCAGTTTTCTATAGGTTTAGTTGGATTGGGCGGTCCAACTTGTGGACCGTCCCAACCTGTCTCAGGTTGGATGTCCACAGAACTGAAACCAACCAACAATTTTAGAAAAATGACCCAAACACTAGGGAGTGTTGTCCACTCCTAGGGGTAAGTATTGAAGGTAAATCACAATAGGTGAAAATATGCATTGTGAATGATAATAGGTGGGATGATTTGGATTATTTCTTGTCCTTAAATGAATCTATTTATAATATGTTGAGAGTTGCTTATACAAATTCCTTGGTTTTACATTTAATTTATAATATGTAGGACTCAATGATTGAAGATGTGAAAATGAAAATATTTGATCATGAAAGGCTGGACATGCTTACTAGTTAATCTTCTTTGTTTAATGTTATTCAACAAATTCTAAAGAGTAGATGGAATAAGAGAAACACTCGTTTACATTGTTTGGCACATTCTTGGTATCTAATTACAATTGCCAAGGTTGGTTTCAAGGTGGAAGGAATGAAATTGAAAGAATGGCTCCAGATAAAGATCTTGAGGTTTCTAGTAATAGAGCTATAAAAGATAGTTTCTTGACCAAAATGATCTCAAGAGCGTATATGTTGATTATAGAGCATTTTCTACTAGATTGAATTACTTCAATGAGCCACATGTTATAGAGGCAAGGATTTTAGAAGAACTTATTTCTTGGAGGGCTAATCATAGTGCATCTACTCCGTTATTACAATCTTTAGCCTTTAGATTACTTTCCCAGCCAACTACTTCATCATACTGTGAAAGAAACTAGAGTGCTTATTAATTTATTCAAGGTGTCAACAGGAACCGATTGGCAACAAATAGAGCGGAAGAGCTGTATACATCCATAGCAAACTTTGTCTATGTTATGAAATGAATAGGATTACAGGGCGATCTCCGACAAAATATTGGGTTTTGTATAAGTCTACTATAAATTTATTAGTTAACTTCCTCTATAAAAAGTTTTGGTATTAGTTATATAGTTTTGATATTAGTTATTTTATTGTTTGCATTAACCTTTTTCATCCTTTTTATTTGCTTTCCAGATGGAGATTATGTTGATGCGGATGGTAGTGTGGAATTGGTAGAATTATACCTTGATGAGCCACAATTATAGACTTTTATGCTTGATAGGGATGAATCAAGCTAGAATCTCGAGGGATGAATTAGTTGATTAAAAGACGACTACTTTTGGACAAGAATCGACTATAGTTGGTACCAATCAAGCAATCAACAGTTGCAAGCTCTGGCCACTTGGTTTATAACCCTGATAATTTTGACCGTTTGTTACTAACTTTGGCATTTCAAACATTGTTTTTTTTCTTGTATCATATTGTGCTTTTGGTGATATAAATGTATAAAGCATAAATATTTGATGCTTTGGATTTTGATATGTATAAATATTCAAGTGGCTCTTAAGTTTTAACTTCTAGTTTGCTTGGTCTATCTTGAAAAAATGCATAATATCATTATATAATTGTTACATGAAAAGTTTTAGAGAAAATAACAAATTTTAGAACGTCGCCCCTGCACCCAAGTCCAAAATTTGGATCCTTTTTAGCCGTGTCCTCATATCCTAAGTTTTCAGAAATGAAAGATCTGACACTCAGATCCGTACCCGAATCAGACTCCCGCACTCGAGTCCGAGCAACATAAAATCTCGCTTGTCATTCTTTAGCATAGGTGACCTAGTCGCTTATCAAAATTTCAAAACAACAACCCCTTGGAACTACTGGTAGTACTTCTTCTGGTGCTCCGTATTCCAAGGTGCATAAGTTCAGTTCTTTTCATGTTCTTGTAAACTTAACTCCATTGGAGAGGATCTTTATCACCCTATAGGGTCTTTCCCATATTTATCCTAGTAATCCAGCGGTCATTTCCTTCATACAGAGGAAGACCATGCAGAGAACCAAGTTGCCAACTTCAAACTACCGTATTCTAACCTCAGAGTTACAGAATTTTGCGCACTTTTACTGTGGGCCGTATTTCTAATTTCTGCCAAGTTTCTTCGTTTGTTGGGCAGGCATAACTCATTGGAGAAGAGGTCGTTATTTCATGCTTTATCAAAGTATAGTACCATAGCGATAGGACCCTCTAAGTTTACTGGAACCACGGCCTCAGCCCTATAAGTAGGGGGAAAGATGGTCTCTCTGTTACAGTTTGGCAAGTCGTTCTGTAAGACTATAGAATGGTAGGGAGCTCCTTAGCCTAATTACCTTTTAGTGCTTCTAGTCTGGTTTTCAAAGTATATTCGATGATTTTGTTTATCGCTTTGATATGGCTGTTGGCTTATGGATGTTGAGAAGTGGAATAGAAATACCGAATTCATTGTTCTCCGCAGAAAGACTGAGCCTAGAGTTGTCAATCTGTTTGCAATTGTCTGTTACTATTGCATAAGAAACCAAATCTGCAGACGATTTATTTCCATATGAAATCGGTTGTTTTCTACTTAGCTATGGTGGCTAAGGCTTCTACTTCAACATATTTGGTGAGATAATCAATCATCACAATTGCGAATTGTGTTCTTCCATTCCCTTCGGTAGTGGACCAATAAGGTCAACTTTCCACCTGGCAAATGGCCATGGTCCAAAAACCAAGGTAAGCTCTTCTAGTTGACTTCTTATGAACGGGGTAAACTGTTGGCATTTATTATAAGCTTTTGCAAATTCTATTGCATCTTTTTGAGTTTTGGCTAGAAATAACCTTGCTTTAAGATTTTGTGCGCCAAAGATTGTCCTCCTAAGTGTTTTCCACAAACCCCAAAATGAATATCCTCTAGGACAATTATTGCCTCACCTGGAGTAAGGCGCCTTAGAAAAGGCCTTGTGAAGCATCTTTAGTATAATTTTACATCCATTAGGGTGAACCTCGTAGCCTGGTTTCTGAGCTTGCTGGCCTCTTTCTCGAAAGGGTGCTACTGCCTCTGTTAGGTACTAGATGGTGAGGTCCATTCAGTTATTGGTTTCATCTGTAATAGCTCACCATTGGGGATAATGCCAGTCTTACTACCTCTTTGCTCATAGCTAACTTTGCCAAGGCATCAGCATGACTATTCTTAAACCTTAGGATATGTGCAAGTCGAGGTTGATTAGTTCTACCCTCAGTTTCTTCTGATACTTCGTCAATTTTTCACCTTTTACCCTATATATCTAGCTAGTCTGATTCGACACAAGCTGAAAGTAGCTTTTAATCACCATTTTTTTGCCCTCATTGATTTGGCTAGACTAATTCTTACCAAAAAGGCCCCGCACTCCACCTCGTTACTTGTCACTGGAAACTCAAACCTAATGGCCTGACAGTGGGATTAGCCAAATGGTTGACTAAGATAATTCCTACCTCTGACGCTTGGCCTGTTGATGATCTATCCATAAACAATTCCCAGGCTGAGAGGTTACCTTCTTCCTGTGCTGACATCAAGGGGTTAACTCAGCTATAAAGTCAACCAAGGCTTGTCCCTTAATTGCTATCCTCAGCTTATATTAGATGCCATACTGGCTAAGCTTGAATCACTTGACCAGGCGAGCCGATTGATCTAGCTTTTGTAACACTTGCTGCAGAGATGTATTTGTCAAAACTTTGGTTGTGTGCTCGAGAAAGTAAGAACAGAGCTTCTTTGAGGCCATGAGTAAAGGGTAGGCCAATTTCACCACCAGTGGATACCTAAGCTCTTCGTTGTGTAGCAAATGACTGACATCATATACAAAGAACTGAGCGATTCCTTCAGTTTTGACCAAGACTGCGCTAACAGATGATCTTAAGACTAATAGATGCAAATAAAGGACTTCTCTATACTCTGGTTTTGATAGGACTAGAGAAGACGATAAATTCTTTTTCAATTGTTCAAAAGAAAGCTCGAAGTCTACGGTCCATTCTAATCTCTTAGATTTCTTAATTGTATTAAAGAAATATTTGCACTTATCAGTTGATCCGGAGATAAAGTGGTTGAGTGCAGCAATTCTTTTATTAACTATTGAACTTCCTTAACTGATTTCAGGGACTCCATATCTAAAATAGCCTTGATTTTTTAGGGTTGGCTTTGGTTCCTCTTTGGTTCACTATATATTTGAAAAACTTTCCAGATGTGACACCAAAAGAGCATTTTTTTGGATTGATTTTCATCTTATAGTGTCTCAAGACGTGTAACACTCTATCAAGGTCGCCCATGTATTGCCCATCTTGTAAGCTTTTGATGAGCATGTCATCCTCGTAGACCTCTATGGTTTTGCTGATCTGATTCTTAAACAGAGAGTTCACAAGGCATTGATAAGTTGCACCTGTATTTTTGAGTATGAAGGGCATCATCCTGTAGCAATACAGACCCTTATCTATTATGAAGGAAATATACTTCTTGTCATCTAGGTATAAAGGGATATGGTGGTAGCTAAAATATGCATCCATAAAGCTCAACAGCTTATGTCCAACGGTTCTATCTACTGTTTCGTCAATGTTTAATAGGGAAAACTACCTTTTGGCAGGAACAGTTCAGATTTGTAAAGTCAATGCATATGTGCCAGGTTCTATTACTCTTCTTTACAAGCACAAAGTTGGTAAATGATTGTAGACACATGACCGTCCTTATGAACCTGTTCTTAAGCAGTTTATCGACCTCAAGAGCCAAGGCCTTTGCTATTCATAGGTTATCTTTTCTGTTTAACTGGCTACATTAGGGCTTATATTGAGCGTGCCACATAGTGCTCTGTGTCAATTCCTTCCATATCCTCATAGCTCTATGCCAAGATATCGATGTTCTACTTAAGAAACTGAATAAGTTGAGACCTCATCGGCTTTTTCAACTCCACATCAATGCAGAGGTCAATTTCAGTTCATGATTTGTCCTGCTTAACATGTCCAAGTTTGTCCCCATATTTTATTAAGGCCATCGTCTGATCAGATTGAGGGTCCAAGATTAAGAGCTTTGGTGAAAGTAGGACCTCAATAGCGTTGCCTAAGTTGCATTCACGAGCTTTCTGTTGATCACCTTTTATAGTACATACCATTTTCGATAGGAAATTTCATCACGTAATGGAAAGTTGAGCTCACAACCCTTAGCTTGTACAAGATGGGTTTTTCGAATATAACGCTATGGTTGAATGAAGCATCAACAACCGTAAAATCTGCTATGATCTTGTGCTAACATACCTGTTTTCCCAGCTTTACCAGTAGTGTGATCTGGCCTTTTGCCTGTAAAATCCCTAGTAAAGCCCTAAAGTCTCGTCTCATACGGCCTCAAGTTTTTTGGATCAATATTCATTTGCTTGAAGGTCTTCCAATATAAGATTTTAACTGAACTGCCATTATCCGCTAAGGTATTGCAGAGCTAGATTCTAGAAACTAGTATGGTTATAGCCAAAACAACAGCATGTGGAAGTAGTTTATAAGAATCCTCATTAGAGAAAGAGAAAGAGCCTATTTGAGTCGAAGGAGTTCGAGTGGTCTACAACTGATAGCAATTTTAGGCTTCTCTCACGAGAGCTTACCTATGTCGCTTAGAACCCTCCATGCCTTGATTCCTGCTCATAAAGACACGAATCTCAGTGAGAGGTCAGTTCTGTAGAGCTCAGGCATCGAGGTCAGCTTGGAGACGACTGTCCTACCTTGGTGATTGGCTAAGTATTCACCAAAGCACCTCTCTCGATAAGCTTGTCAATTTCCTACCTTCGATGACGACATTCATCTGTGTCATGGCCAGCTGACCTATGATATTTACAATATTTTGACTTATTTGTATCTTTCAAAGCTTCTTAATGTGCTTAGCCTTTAGGAGTGTAGGATTATTTTTCAATAGATTATAGATGTGCTCAAGGTATTGAGCCGCGTGAAGGGTTTGGAGGCAACCGATGATCCTCCACTTTTCATTTGCTCTTTCTTTCCTTTTTGATCCTTTTTATCTCTCTTAGCTGGTGGGTCGATTTTCAGACCTTCCTCTCTCACTTCCTCAGCGCTTATGTACTTTTCAGCCCTTCTGAAAAGCTATTTGTAGGTGTGTAGTGGGTCTTCAGTTATTGCCCACCAGAAACAAGTGTTCTTACACGGCCCAGACTTGACTACAACGAGCAAGGATTCACCGGCTACCTTTTCCATAGTTATAACCTTTGAAATGATCGAGGCAGAGCTTCAATGATTCAAATTTTTCTTACTTGACCGTCCTAAGCATCTTCTTGGAAGTGACCCTTGTTTTGAAGCCCATAAACTGGGTGGCAAACTCATATAATAATTGGTCCCAACTGTGAATAGATCCCAACACTAGGTTTCCACACCAAGTTTGCACATTCCTTTAAGTGTTAGCGCAAAAACTTTACACATGACAGGTCATGTAGCATTCTCGAGCTTCATCCAGGATATATACCATTGAATGTGCGATAAGAAGGTCTGTTTTTCTATTATAGATCCCTATATGTGGGAGCTTCATCTTGGAAGGTATAAAGGATTCTTTGATTGCTGGAATGAAAAGAGAAGGTCATCTCCAGTAAGCCTCAACTTCTTTACCTTAGCCTATTTCTGTTCAAGGTTGTTCAAACTTTTTATCAGGCTCTGTCGTGTGGCCTCTACAATACCTTGATGAGTGGTTAGAAGCGTGGCTATAACCTAAGCTTATAGATGGGCTCTTTTGTCTTTGGCATTTCGCCTTAGGTCATGGTGGCTTTGAAGATTGTGCGTTCGGGAACCTCGCCAGAGATCAAGTCCTAGCCTCCAAAATACGCTATCTTTGTTCGAGCCTAGTGTGGGAATTGGTTACCTCTGACACCAGTGTGGGGTGATGAGCTGATCTTTTAGTGGCTGAAGAAGTGAAACTCAATCGCTGTTGTACAAATCGTCTTAAAGGGTTAGCTAGTAGAGGTGTCTTTTCCATGTTTTCAGCTTTCCAAGAGGAGTCATCATCTTCATGAAATATAAGGGGTCACTGGTTCTGCTACTCCTGCAGTCGTCTTATGTATTAGGTTAGCGGCTCCACTTGTCTCCTCAGTAGCTCAATTTCGGAGCTCATAATAGGTCATGAAGGCCTTCTATAAAACACTGAGGGCATTTTTACATCATCGCTCCTTGTTTTTTTAGCTTTGTGAATGTCGCCAACTCATTTTCCCAAATTTTCGGGACTTCGAATTGGATTTTTGTAAGTTGGTTCTACAGACAGCACCAATTTGTTGATGTCAAATTTCATATTCGGTTAACAAACTAATTTTTGTAGAAGGGGGAGAGAAAGAGAGAGAGGGTGAGTCTCATTTTTTTTTTTGCATCTACCCTCTATATACAGCAAAGTAATGAGATATGTACAATGATTACATGCTTTAAATATTGTATAAGTAAACGGTCATATAAGTACTGTTAGCTTATACTTAAGTACTAGCTCTCTGATTAAGCTACTTGTCTGATGATGTCATGATGGGTACAACAGCACATCCTTTCATTAAATGCAACTATAGCTTCACTGAAGAAAAAAGTGGGAATGATGACGAGGGTTGACTTGGGAGTTATCTCCAATCAAATTTAGAGATATAGACATTGAGCTTACTAGCCCGATGAGTAAGCAACCTAACGAGGCGACCACTTGCCTCGGCGGTGGAGCCCACGTGGCAGGTAACTAGGTTATTGGTCGTGGGTCAGGTACTTTCACCATAGGTTTTAGGTTTTCAGTATAGATGCTTGATATAAACAGTCTTAAAATATTCATTTATTGGTTTAATAAAACAAATTTTGGTTTTATTGACCATAATGCTAACAAATATAAATGCTAATTTGGAGTAAGAGATAACACTAGAAATTTCTTGAAAAATCAAATTAAAAAATGTATTGAGTAAATTTTCAGTAGAGTATTAACATTACTCGAGTAAGTCTACAAGAGCATCTGGAAACCCTAAATATTTAGGCCAGTTGAATTTAGGGTAATCAGTTTAAACATCACTATACAAAGATCATTTAGAAAGTTTAATTTAATGGAGTGATCTTTTTGTATGCATAATTTAAAAAGATAGAGAAAATAGACAGAGAGAAAAATAATACGCTCTCCATCCTATGTCATTCACTTACCATATTATACATGTCTTTAATTTTTCATTTCTGTATATGCCTCAAATTAAACATGTTTTATTATTATTCCACAACAATTATCTCTGCATTAAAAGTAATTTCAAACAATTAATAAGACAATTAATGTTTCAACTATACTAACCATTATTTTTTAATCTGTGTGAACATAGCTAGCGCATCTTTATGGGACAGAGGGAGTAAGAAAAGACGTGAACTAGGTACACTGTGTATGAGGAAAACAGAACAAAAAATAAAGTAGCATGCAATAAATTTTAATAAATGAGCAATACTACTCCCTCCGACCCACAAATATAGTCCACTAGTTATTTTCACATATCTTAAGAAATGATAGTTAATTAATAAAGTTGAAGTATTAAATTTTACCTGTATTTTTACATATATACCTTTGTGTCTCAATAATTGTTTGAGAATACTTTCAGTATATAGGTGATTGATGTGGAGTAATAATAATACATTAATTAGGGGCATGTGTCAAAATGGAAAATTAAAGACATGTTCAACAGAGTAAGTAGACTATCTTTTTAAGACGGACATAAGTAATATATTAGACTATCTTCGTAGAATAGAGAGAGTATTGTTTAAACACTTCTGATGCTTATTTATATGGCATTAAATGATTTGTCAAATGGATAATTTTACTTATCGTTTAATGTTATATTAATTGCCACCTAAACTAGTACTTAGTCAGTCCAGCTATAGAGAGTATTACTCTCGCCTCAGGGAAAGTACACTCTCATGTAGCTGTATGTGATTGGAGGTTCCAACCTTAGCTTTTTATAAAATATATATCTCACCATCTCTCTTTAGCGGAACTGAGCCCCTATCCCTAACTGCCAGAGGCTTGATTGGCCACCAGCGACAGAGGTAGCCCTCCATCATCCCCTTTTTAAGACCAAAGCCCCCTATTAAAAGAAAAAAAAAAAACTTCCTCTCTGTTGGACGTAAACCCAACAGCCCTTCACCCTCACTATTAGAGCCAGAACCCCTATTGGCCACTGACCCAAGCAGCGACCTGCAACAATGACGCACCCACCCTCCTCTCTTCAGATAATCATTTATGATATTTGAATGATTGAATTGAGCTTTACGTAGACTATTGTCCTACCTTAACCTTATTGCTCTTTTGTATGATATTCATTGAATTTATACCATCGACATGACGAAGTTGTGTGCACACACAAATACTTAATCAATTGAAAAGGCTTTGGAAGTGGAATTTTCTGGTATATTGAACATTTAGGATTCATAGATCTATGATTCTATATTGGTCATTCTAACTTACTGAATCAAGTGATATTAGTCTAAAAAATAGAGGGTGGGTAGTTGTCTCCGTTGCCAGAGCTACTTCATCAGTGGCCAATCAGGGCTCTAGCAGCTTGGAGGGCTAGGTACCGTTGAAGCGGGGGGGGATAGATTTTAGGGGGCAGGGTTTGGGTAAGTGAAATCAACAGCTTGATTTTTTAGGATGGGGCCCAGTCATTTTGGAGGATTTTAGGATTGATGAGTTAGTGCGAGTCCCGATTGCTCCACATTGGCATGACACATAGACTTTAAGACTCTCTTACAAAAAGCTAAGGTTTTCAAAGAAAATTGACATAGCACTATTTTTAATAAATGGTTATAAATCATTTTTTTTAAAAAAAAAGCAGAGATTTTAGATCATAAGGTGTGGTTCGAATAAGTATTGTAGTAGTTGAGTTTTCACATTTTGGGTAGGAGGTTTCTAGTTCGAACTACACCTACCCATTTGTTATCTTCCCTCATATAAAAAAATTAAAAAAAAAAAGAAAGAAAGAAAGAAAGATTGCGAGGTGTTGCAGCTTGTAAGTGTTCATTGGGTGATTCTCAAGTTGAAGTTCTACAGATCTGACCATTGATTATACAACCGTTAATTAAGTTCTCAGCTCACAAGTCTAAGAATTATAAAAAGTCTCAATTTAGTCCAACGTCTTACATTATAACAATATATCTAACAAAAGAACAAATTTTTCATTCTACACATCGTAGACTGTGTCTTTATAAACGTTAAAAATTTCTCACCATTTCCTTTAAGTAATTTTCACGAGTTAAACACTCATGCGTTGCAAGGGGCAGAAAAACATATTAAAATATATGCATTGGGTAATTGTATAATAAATTTGTAAAATTTACACAACTGTAGAAAATGTAAAAACACAACTGATGTGATCTCGATCCGTCCAAATTTTAAGACAGAGCTAGGACATGGCAAATTTAATAAAGATTTTGAATATATAGCCAAATGAGGTATTTTGGAGGCTTTGAAGACCTTTTTGTTTCAAAAATTAAAGTTTGCAGAGCTCAATTGAAACTTTGGGGACTAAATTGTCAATGTTGAATTCGAGAATTCATAACTTGAGATCATTGAAGATGAGTCAAAGTTGATAATTTTAGATGGGAAAAGATTTAAGGTAGCAAGAATTGAGCTTGAGGATCAAAACAGAATAAAAATTAAGTTTCAAGTCGATTTAGAGCAAAATCAGAAGTTCAAGGACTTGCTGAGCAAAAACAGGGAAAATGGCATTTGAAGCCGCATCGTGACCCATGCGGCCGCACGGCGAGTACCAGAATTGGCAGAAGGCCAGTTGTGGTCACCCTCTTCCACGGTGCGGCCGCCCTCTTCTGTTTTAGCTGGGCGGCAACCTTCAAGTTCAAATTTTGGAATCTTTTTCTTTTCTTTTTAATTTCTTTGTTAATTTTTGGGCTTCAAAATAACTTCTAGTATAAGTATAGCTCACTTATGTCTGTAAAAAGATTTTGGATGATGTATTCTTGATGAATGAAAATTTCCCATTTGGAGAGATATTTCTCCTCCATTTCTTGTGTTGTGCTTCTAGTTGAGGACACACACAAAACCAACTTCAATGGTGAAATTCCTAGTGTATTTTATCCTATATCTTGGGGGTTTAATTCCACATCCCATTGGGGGTTAGAGTTTGATATACTCTAATTTACTTTGGGTTGGATTCTTGAGTTCAAGATAAATTATATCCATATTTTCGTCGGATTTAGCTTTCTTGGGTGAGTTTCATTCAAGCGTGGAAATCGACGGTCAATATACCGGCGGGTTCGTGTCAACAACTATACATTAAGTGAATCAATAAGATCAATATACGTAGTAATCAGTTAAGTTCAACATAGTTGAGAAAACAATCTACATTCTAACACCTAATCTCTCATACATATATACAATAATGGGAAAACTCTATTACCGCAATTAAATACATTAGAAAATTATCAAACTTAAATTTGTCACATCTATAATTAAATTTAGCCATAAACAACAGCAGGAAATAATAAACATAAAATATAAGAGATTCTAACATGAATAATAGATCATAAAAGACAAAATATGAGTCGAACAACATATTATAAGTATTAAAATATTTGTTGCAAATATTTTTACATATAGTTTTTGGAAAAATGAAATGTGGTGAGAATGAAAATT
>CAVNYN010290687.1:567-35386 GCA_963692815.1 Nyctanthes arbor-tristis | reverse complement strand
CCCAACCCCCCCCCCCCCCCAAAAAAAAAAAAAAAAAAAAAAAACAGAACCCCACACATGTAAATTTCACATCCGACTTGATATAGTGCCATGTCGAATATGGGTAATTATAACTCCTGCCCACAAAAGAGGAGATTCAGGCTTATAAGTTTAATTTAGATATTATGCATGTATATATATTTGATCAAAAAAGGAACTTAAAATTTGATGGCATTTTTGTGAAAATTTTCAAATACCAATCGCTGGTACTATTATGGTACTAGCGACATAAAGTAAACCAATAGATCGAATATAGATCTTAATGACATTATGTCTTCTATTGCCATGTATTTCTTCTTGATCCTGACGCCTCATTCGTCTATGTTACGAGAGAATGATATTAAAAAGCTATTGCGCATGTTTGACATTAACAAATCTATTTACCAACTTCACTGTCTAAAATTAAATGAAAGAAAAGATATATATATAAAAACAAATGTATTTTGAGGGCCAATGCGTTATTTGCCGTGGCATCAATAAAGCAATGAATTGATGATATCAAATATGACAATAATAATAATTTGTGTGAACAATTCATCGAACTATCACTTTCGAATAGTTATAGATGATATTTTAAATATATATCAGAACCTTAAAAGTCAAATCATAGTACGTATATAATATTTATTAGTGACATTTTTTTGGTAATTTCTGGGATAATTAATTATATAGTTTTTCTAAAGTTAATACAGTTCAACATCAAAATCGGTATTTTTTTCCATAGAGAAATTTTCTAGAACTAGTCGTCACTTTATAAAACGAATTTCATGATGAGGTAGGATGAGGAGATGATATGTGTAGTGTTGATTTTTTGTTGGACTATATCATTTGGTTGGTTCCATAAGAGAACTAACTTTTTCTTTTCTTTTCTTTTCTTTTCTTTTTTACACGAAAGAAAACTAGTGGTTAATTCTAGAAAATTTCATTTTTTTACAACATTCTCTTCCAATAATACAGTATCAAGTTCTCCATATTTCAATACGGGAGTGATTAACAACTATGATTGATGTATTGTATAATGGACTTGTATTAATCATCAAAAGTGAAATCACTACCAGCAATAGAGAATATCTGATAAGACTTCAGCGTCTAGTTAGGAAGAATAGGCACTTGTATACATAGAACGATATGATTGTCGATGTTTAAAGAATTAAGTGTATTTTTTGCATATAGAGTTTGTTTTCAAGCCATGACACCAACTTTTGGGACTGCTCGATAAAACAGATTGAACTAACCGCTTTACCATAGCTAATATCGTATTTTTACCAAAATATATTGCATTTTTTGGTTATAAGTCATTTCTTTGCCCCGATCTATTTAGAGTTTGTAGCCTATGTTTGCAGTTTATTTATTTATGCTTTCACTCATTGGAGGGTTCTTGGTCACTCTTAAATAAGAAAATGAAATTTTAAAGCATTTTCAATTTTATTTATTTATTTATTTTTTTTTGGGTGGGTTGGGATTTTTCCTTTTTTTTTTTTTGGGTCGGAGTGGAGATTTTAGTCCCCAAACACTAGTAGAATTGAGGGTGGGAAAAACCCATTTTGAAGACATAAAAAGTTAAATAAGGAACCAAATTTTGCTCTATTTTTAGAGAATCCTCCTTGAACTCTTGGCTCAACGAATATGCATAAACTAACAATATTCCACTACATGTCAAAAGGAAAAAAAAAATTGAACATTTTTACGTGTATTCTAAACGTTTGTCTAGGCCTCGGCATATAGTTGAAGTTTAGATTCCACACTTTACCAGTATTTATGTTTGTTTACAACATCAATCGTAATTTTATTACATATTGGTGCGCTTATGCACGTTTAAACTCAATTCTTGGCATCAATGCATTTTCGCGCATTACACTTTTTAGAACCTTGATTGTGACAAATGTGCCATTGATATAGGTGATTAAAAAATAAATCACTATGAAAAGAAAATGTAACAGAAAAATATTTTGTAATTATTGAGAGAGCGAAATTTCACGTCTATGTAATAAAACAAGTGAAATTTAAATGAGTTTCATGTCTGTATACAAATAGTTTAAATGTGTGGTGTTCCAAAAAAAAAAAAAGATCATATTGGTTCACAATGTCTATGTCACCAAATGCGAACCGAAAAACCTACACAAAATTTCAGGACACAGCTAACCACACAAATTTTCTGAAGAACCAATCACATGGTTCCGTTAATATATAAGGACTCGCTAACCACACCATATTGTTATTAATTACTAATAGTTGTTACTCTTAAATTAATCCACAACTTTTTGCCTTTTATCTAACTATATAATTAATCTCCAATTAATTATTATATATTGTTCTCGAGAACAGTTCTATCTAAAACTTCACTAGAGACGGCCTTAAATACTCCCTACGTCCTATAAAAATAGGCCCAGTTGTCATTTCTATTTGTCTCATATTATAATCTATTTATATAAACGAGATTGAACAATTAATTGTTCTTTCAAATATACCCTTAGTCAAACAACTAGTTAATTTTAAATGCATTAAATAGAATTAGTCTTTAATAGAGGTATATTAGACTGTTCAGTGTGAATTTTGTATTTTCAACCACATTAAATCACTTTTCTTAGTCCCCTCGTAAAAAGCAATCGGGACTATTTTTATGAGACGGAGGGAGTATTTTTTAAGAAAATAAACAACGTATGAAAAAACAAAAGGGTGCTACTATGTTCCTTTTAATTTGAAGTAAATTCATAGAATTTTCGAAAAGAAAAGATCATTAAGGGGAAATTGTTAATGAATACCAAGTTAAGGACAAAAAAACTGATGAAAAAAAGTTGTGAATATAAATACAATAAAAATAAAGTGAATGGGTACATTTGCTACAAATGAGATGTCGATTGGTTATAAAATATTTGTGATGCAAATATATTTTTCCCGTAGAAGATGGTGAATAAAATTATATAAAAATCATGAGTATGAAATCTCTAGTATCTTGGCTTCCTTATTGATTTAAAAAAGTTTACACTATCCTCAGCTTAATTTTGAGTAGATACACCACTTTCAAACTTCGGCACATGACAATGTGACTTATCGCCTAATTTTTCTTTCGCAATTTGGTTGTCCTCTAATCCTAGGTGGTGAGATCTTTTCTCATTTATCTGCAAATTATTTTTGTATTTTCGAAAAGGAAAAAGTCTAGGATTTGTTGTCAATGTCATATGAAATTCATACACGGCAAGAAACACAGCTACATTATACCTGCCCATTAATTATAAGGACGGTTTTTACACTACCTACGATAGTAGCTAGGATAAATTTTATCATGTAACAAAATTCATTTATCAAAAAAATAATATTGCCACATATAGAAATAGTCCTACCTGCATGATTCGTTTTTACGTCGCCCACTAAATGAGTAATTATAACTATTATAAATCTTGCAAGAGGTAGAATAACAAGTGCCAGAAAAAATGAAAGATATATAATGGTTCCGGAGAGAGATATTTTGGAGGGCCAATGGATCATTTAAGCAATGAACGAATTGATAAATAGACGGGTAGTTACAAATCTTGTATCTAACAATAATTTCTTTATAAAAGTTTCAGTGTGAGAATCACTTAAATTTTTTAAATAATAAAACAAGTAAGATTTGTAAAGATTTCTAAGGCGTAAAAATGAATTTTTTTTAATAAAAACCATCATTAAGAAACAATATATATAAATTTATAAAACCGTGAGATAAAAATGCAACAAAATTTTGTTGGGACACAAAGATTCAGAACTGTTAAAGCATTGCCCTATTCTCTCTCGGGAAGAATTAGGGTTTCCGTCCCACTATTAGTGTGGATTGAGTTTTTCTACCTTTTTCTCTTGTTTTTTTGCATAGTTTTCAATCGAGATCTATATTATCGTTCTTCTTCCATGGATCCTGATGAAATACATCAACTTTGTGAGAAGTTGAAGTTAGATGATGAAGGCAAGGCTGTACTTAATATTCCCCAAGGAGCGTGCGCTGAGGGGATTCAGTCCATGCGGTTTATGCTCATGGGAAAAATCATGGGCTCAAAACCGGTTAATAAGGATGGCTTGGAGAGGGTTCTGCGCAACATTTGGCAGGTTTCACGTCAATTCCGGATTGAACAAAAGGGTGCTGCTAATATTTTTCTCTTCCAATTCGAGTCGGTCAAGGACAAACATTGTGTAATGCTTGGAGGCCCCTGGTTGTATAAAAATCAGGTTTTATCCCTCCAAAACCCTATGGGTGTTGGAGAAGTGGCGGATATAGATTTTAATAGGGTGCAATTCTGGATGCATGTCGTGAATCTACCATTAATGTGTCTAGGAGAGGAAATTATGCATTCGGTTGGTGAAAAAATTGGCGCGGTAGAACGAGTAGACATCGAACATATGGTTTCTATGGTACAGGTTACTCTAGATGTGCAACAGCCTTTGAGAAGAGGTTTAAAGGTCTTCCTAGAGGCAGTGGGGAAGGAAATTTGGTTGTTGTTACAGTATGAAAGACTTCCTGATTTTTGTTTTCACTGCGGAGTAATGGGACACCGGTTGCATGAATGTGAAGTGGTAGAGCAGAGGGGGGTTCAGGGGGAGGAATGTAGTTATGGTGATTGGCTTCGCACTTCGCAACCTTTGAGGCGACAAGGGATGAATGTTAGCAGTAGTCGGGTTTCAGCTCGGGTTGAGAATGGACAACCGAGTGTTCGAAAGGCAGTGGGTGGAGATCGAAGAAGGGCAATCTATGAATCAGAATGCTGCAAATAAGGGGGTGGAGGCTGAGAGTAGGAATGGAGGTGAGGAGGGGGAGAGGAGAAATAAAGTAAAAGAACTTGTTCATTCGATATCTAGTGAGGCAATGAATGAGGATGCGAATGTGGAGTATTTATGTGGTTTGAAAGATGTTAGAGTGGTTGGGGTCGGGATTGGGAAACCAATAGAGCTCGCGGTGGAAGTGGAGGGGGCGGGAAGTGTCAAAGGGATGGCGGGTATAGGGCGAGAGGGAATGAAGGATCAAGGGAAGAGGAAGGCAATAAGAAAATCTTGGAAACGAAAACAACGGATTGAGGGTGGAAAGCTCGGTGGGTCGCCCTTTAAATAGTTTATTGGATTAGGAGCTGCGAAGGGGGGAAACCGTATGGGAACAAGTCTTAGTGGCAAGAGGAAATGGACAAATGAAGAAGGAGATGGAGGTGACTGGAGCAAGAGGGGAAACTGGGGTTGGAAGTAGACGGTGGTGATGGGTTGGAGCTGAAGGGACAGTGTTGATGGAATTAAACAATGAAATGGCCAGTCCGACAGCGTAGGACCATATTCTTAGCTGGAATATCCGGGGCCTGGGGAACCTGGCACATTCGCATATTTATGGTCCCTAGTCCGATTTCACTCCTTTAGATTAGTTTTCTTGTTCGAAACTAGGCAATCTGGTGCAAAGACAGAATGAGTGCATGTACATTTGGGATTTCAATCCAGTTTGGTGGTGGAGAGCCTGGGTCAAAGTGGCGGTTTGATTATGCTAGGGGCTTAGCAGTTGGGCGTGAGTATAAAATCCTATTTTTTGGGCCATATTGATGCTACTGCTAGAGGGGTTAACGGGTTGACATGAAGGGTTACTGGCTTTTATGGGAATCTGAGGTTTACTGATCATGCAATCTCTTGGCGGCTACTTAGGAGATTGTAGGATCATACAGACTACCCATGGGTATGTATAAGAGATTTCAACAAGACAATCTATGATCACGAAAGGCTTGGAAGTGACACACGGCCACTTAGAGCTACAGAGCAATTCCAGTATGTTCTTGATGAATGTGGATTGATAGATGTGGGTTTAAGAGGAGCTTCCATGACACGGAATAATGGGCGGAGAGGCACGGCAAATATACAAGCTAGACTTGCTCGTGTTGTTTGTAATGAGGAGTGGTGGGGAATCTTCCCATTAGCAATTATTGAAAATTTACCGTTCTCCAAATCAGATCATCGATTGATTAAGTTGTATATGGAAGAGAGGATGATCCAAGGGAAGCATTGTCAAAGGATGAAACCTTTTCATTATGAGCTACATTGGGCTAGAGAGGAAGGTTATGGAGAGGTCATGAATCGGCTATTCAAGGCATGAGAGGTGGATAGCGTAAGGGCCAATATGTTCAAACATATTAGGACAGGGCTAAATGGGTGTAGTGAGAAATTAAAGGCTTGGGGTAACACTAGGTTTAGTAGTTTGGATGGAAAGTTGGCGGTTTGGGAGAAAGAGCGGGACAACTTATTGAACTCTTCTAGTCCAGGAGAGTTCATGGACGATGTTCGAAGTTTGGAGGAGAAGATAGAAATATTACAGAGATGAAAAGAGAGTCATTGGAGGCAACGAGTTTGGACTGACTGGCTTAGGGATAGACACATGAATACAAAATTTTTTCATGCAAGGGCTACTGAGAGGAAACGAAAAAACTCCATCACTCGGCTAAAGGTAGAGAATGGCATTTGGATTACAGATGAGGATCAGTTGGTGTCTCACATTGAGGAGTTTTACAATAACTTATTTACTAGCAAGGCACCAACACAGAAGGATTTTGATGAGGGGACAGCGGGCATACGACATTTCTTGCCTGAGGATGACAATGGGGTTCTGGTGGAGCCTTTTACGGAGACGGATGTACGGGAAGCTTTATTTGGCATAGGACCACACAAAGCCCAGGGGATTGGTTTCCAAGCAACTTTCTATCAGACTCATTGGGAGGAGTTAAAAGGTTCTATTGTTCCTGCTTGTCTAAGTGTTTTAAGTAATGGTAGTTTAGTAGAATCGATCAATAGAACAACTATTGTATTAATCCCCAAAAAAATAACCCCTGAATTAGGTTTTGATTTTAGGCCTATTTTGTAATGTGCTTTATAAACTTATCTCTAAGTGCTCGGCAAATAGGCTTAAAAGGTCTTGTCTCTATTGATATCAAGGACTCAAAGTGCTTTTGTCCTGAGCAGATTGATCACAGACAATGCAGTTGTAGCCTTTAAAGTACTTCACTAGATGAGGAAACGGAACATTGGTAACAAGGGGTTTCTTATTCTAAAACTTGATATGAGCAAGGCATGTGACAGGCTAGAGTGGAGTTTTGTGTCTACAGTGGTGAGTATAATGGGTTTTCCCCAGGGTTGGATCAGCTGTGTATTCAACTGCATCTTAACTCCTGAATACACTTTCACCTTCAATGGCAGTTACCAAGGACAGGTAAAACCACATTGGAGCTTGAGACAAGGATGTCTTCTCTCTCTATATTTATTTATTCTATGTTTGGAAGCTTTTTCGGGGTTAATTTTAGTGGCGGAGAAGTAGGGAAGGCTTAAAGAGATGAAGTGTACTCGATCAGGACTGAATGTCAGTAACTCCTTCTTCACGGATGATTCAATTTTATTTACCCAGCCACAAATCAAGTTGTGGCGTGTATTTTGGAGCTTTTGGACACGTATGGGTGAGCATCGGGTCAGAGGGTGAATATGGAGAAAACATCAATTACATTAACAGTTAACGTCAGACAGGAGCACATGAGAACAATTGGGGATTTGTTGGGAGTAGATGTCCTCCGGCAACATGATTGGTATTTGGGTTTACCATCGGTGGTTGGGAGGAATGAACTGAGTACTTTTGCTAGTTTGAAAGAGAGAGTTTGGGAACGGATTCAGTCTTGGAAAAGGGATATTTCTCTATTGAGGGCCGGGAAATCATGATAAAGGCGATCTTATAGGTAGTACCAACATATGTCATGAGTTTGTTCCGCATACCGAACCATCTATGCGATGAGATTCGAAGCATTATCATGAGATTCTAGTGGGAGGCCAGAGGAGAAGAGAGGAAGATGGCACGGGTAAAGTGGAGCTCATTGTGCTCGGCAAAGGAGGGGAGAATGGGTTTTAGAAATATGAAATTTTTTTAACCAAAGCCTAGTAGTGAAAAAGATTTGGAGATTTTTTCAGAAACCTGACTCTTTGGCTGGCAGAATTTTGAAAAATAAAGACTACCCATCATCAAGCATTCTTGAGGCAGAGGTAAAACCAAAATGCTCACACATGTGGCAAAGTTTTATGTGGGGCAGAGAGGTTATCAAGAAGGGCACAAGATGGCGAATAAGTAGTGGGGAAGCGGTGGACATTTGGAAAGATTGTTGGATAGACGATAACCCAGCGATGCGGCCAATCACACCGCGGGTGGAGGGGCTTCGCTGGGTAAGTGAATTAATGTAAGTGAATTAATTTCAGAACAAGGAGATTGGGACATGGAGTTGATTGAAAATATGTTTTGGCCGATTGATCAACATCAGATTCTTGCAATTCTCGTGGGGGAACATTGGACTGGAAGACTGCCTCACAGGGAGTGGGGATTGTTCGGTGAGAAGCAGTTATCATCTCATGTTGGAAGAAGTGCAGTGAACGGACCGAGGGAGGGAGGGCCGGGGCAACTCGGGTCCTGACCGAGATTGGAGTAAGATATGGCGGCTGAATATCCTCCCACGTTCGAAGCACTTTATATGGAAATTGATGAAGGGAGCTATCCTGACAAACTATAACCTGCGATGTAGAAGATTGGTAGCCGATTTAAGATGTCCATGAAGTGGAGCAGAAGAAACGGACTCCCACATTATTTCAATGGAGTGTGTGAAGGAGTTATGGAAAGGCGTTGGGGGTTGGGAATTCATTCGAGGAGCAAACGTGCATGGGAGTCAGTTAGTGTTTGGGGATTTCCTATGGAGTTTACAATCTCTAATCTAAGTCCCATTATTTGAAGTCATGTGTATGGTGGCATGGAACATTTGGAAGGTAAGAAATAAATTGATGCAGAGGGAGGCTCACCAATTGTAGAGCACACGAAGGGTGGAATTCTTAGTCAATTAGCAGCTTACCAATCGGTTAGGGGGCATGCAAGTCGGCTTGAGTTGGGTTTGAATCAGGGGCATCTGGGTCTAGTGAGGGCAGAATGACAGGCTTGATCCTTTCTATTGATATGGGAATCCGGAGCGCAGATGGATGGACGGGGCTATAAGGAGTGGTTCGCGAGGAGGACGGTATGACACATGGTGCTTTTTCATGTCGAAGGCGAGGCGAGGCGGGCCGGATTCTATTACTACGGAGATGAAAACGAGGCTTATTTTTGCTTGGGATAACGGCTTGCAGATTGTGCATGTGGAGACGGATGCTTTAACGCTCATTCACAAATTAATTAGAAAGGATCCACGGGCGATGATTACCCCCTTGATTAGAGAAATACGGAGATTACTTATGAGTAGTGGTTGTAGTACGTGTTATCATATTCTTAGGAATAGAAATGAGATAACCCACAATTTAGCTGCGTATGCTTTAACACTAGACAGAGATTTATTTTGGTTGGATTGTATACCTCTCTTCATTCTTCCATGAGTGGTGAGGAGTGCTTAAGTTTGTTTACTCATTTTTTGAAATGAAAATCCCTTTCAAAAAAAAAAAAAAAACAACCAAGGGATTGTTAAAGTTATAAAAATGTGGTTTGACTATAAAAAATTGTAATGTTAATTTATTTTCTCTAAATATCAATTATATAGTCTAATGAGTCCTTATCGACTTATTGATATTTATTTTATTTTTATTATATAGTATTAATTATTATATATATGTAAAAATAAGTTGTGTGAACAATTCTTACAGGAATCATACTATTTAGTTTCTTTATGAAAACCATGCGATCTTCACGGTACGGAGATTGCAATCGTAAAAACACAAAAAAACACTAGTTGGTGCTGACCTTTTATGGTCTTTAACAGTGGTTTTCGTAGCATGATTTTCATATATAATCATTATACTATTGCAGTTGATAGTTATGAATTATATTTTAAATATATCAAAACCTGAAAAGTCAAATTAGACGGCATATAATTAACACTTGTTTCAAATTTCTAGTAATTTCCATAATAATTAATTATATAGCATCTCTAAAGTCAAAGGAATGTTCGACGTGGGAATTTTTTTTTTTTTTTTGGAACGAATTTATTTATTTATTTTAAACAATCACTTTCAATAAGGCATTATTAATTGTTCTATATTTAAGACACTTTCAGCGAAACATTTGCCAATTCGTTGTCAGTCGAGAGCATTTTCATTTGAATATCCCAACCTAAAACAATAATCCTAGGGTCGGACATGGAATGTGACATTCTAGATGTGCCACATTTTTATTAAAAGGTGAAAAAGTGTCCATGTAATAATTATTTAATAAATATATACCTCAATTTTTTATTTTACCTTTTCATATCTCCTTAAAATTATTACTAAATCAGAGTAATTAGTTCTGACATGATGGTGGCTAATATTTGTTGAGTTACTAGCTAGCTAGTTTTGTACGTACTAAACTGTACGATAATGCATGTGTATGATATATACCTGTCTATAGAGACAGATGTAATGGTGAAGTTTGACTATTATGATTTATGGTAGGTCATTATTGATAATAGTTTAGACTTTAATAATAAAGTAAATTATCTTCTATTGTCCTTTTTAACAATGATCCTTTCTTTCTTTTTTTTTTAAATAATATTATAATTCGTGTCTACAACAATAAAAAAATAGTAATTTTGACACTACATTTACCGACTGCCACCGTATTATTATTATTTGCTTTAAATGACTTTAATATTTACTAATTGTAACACTTAGGTCTACAACTTTTCTATTATTTTCTATTAAATCTTATTTTTGAAATGAAGAGATCATTACGGGAAAATTTTTAAAGTTAAGGACAAAAACGCAATGAAAAGAAAAGTTTTGAATATTATATATAATAAATAAATAATAAATAAATAAATATATATTATAATAGTAATAAAGTGCAAGGACAATTGTCTTCCTATTTTCTTGTAATAGTATCATCTTTTTTTTCCTTTTTTATCATAAATTTACTTAATTATGTCATTTTTATTAATTATTATTACTTAACAATATTATTATTGCTTAACAATATTATTATTATTATTATTTGGTTGGAGAGAAATGGGTGTTATTCGTTAATGAATCAAGAGAGATTACATCAAAAACAAAGTTTGGAGGGAAAAAATCCCATTCTTTATGGCCGAGCAAAGAATTGGCCGCCCGAGTTAGCCGATGAACAACTTAATTCACAGACCTCTGAACACAAATAAATGTTAGACCCTCGATATCCCGTGCCATCTCAGCACAGTCTTCAACAAGCAAGCCTAGGTGCAAATTGTCCTCTACTCTTCTCAATTGTGATGCGAGTGAGAGATTTGATCAGTTTTATCCAACTAAGTACCTCCCTCACTTCCAATGCTTCAACAATTGTTTGACAATCACAGATTTGGCAGCAACAAAACTAGCATTTTCATCTCGAATAATCATATACCAGAACGAGAACCCACTTTGCTATACTCGTTTTCATCTCTAATAATCACACCAACATTACTTTTATATTTATGATTAGAAGTGAAATTGTACAACTTTTGACAATTAATATTTTATTTTGTTGTATAATGCCATTAAATATTGCATAAATCTTTATACTCTACTTCAAAATTCCTAGACAAATTTGTTATCTCGTTTAGAACGTACTAATTTTTTTTTTTTTTTACTACCAAATTCGAAACCACATCAAACTACAAAAATAAAGTTTGATTTGATCTGGTTTGGTTTGGTTTGATTTGATTTGATTTGATTGGAAAAATTCCATACTACTTTAAATAGTTTGGTTTGAGATTTATGATCATCAAAAACCATTAAAACCAAACCGCTTCGACCTAAATTCACGTAAAGCTCTCTAGAAAGCTTCATTTTCCTCTTATTGCTCGTGCCTATAATAATCTATATATATATATATATATATATAAAGACTTGAGATTCTATCTTAAAAGGCCAACATGTTAAAAGGAATAGTTTAAATATTTATATGTTGGTTTATATTTTTATATTTAGTCAGTGTGAGATTTATCTCTACAAGATAATGGCTACTTGGAACAGATCAATCTTGAAATCTGTGTGCTCATTTGAGTCTTAATTGGATCAAGTTACTCATTTAAGCTTAACATGTTCTGACACCATACTAAGACTTGGAGTTCTATATTAAAAAGTCAACTTTATATCATATTAAAATTTGAGGTCTCATATTAAAATATCAACGTCTTAAGAATAGTAACTTAAACGCTTATATGTTAATTTATATTTTTATATTTATATAAGTTAGTGTATCCCTTAACAATATATATATATATATAATATGGTCAGTGGCATCATCATAATCCAACTCTCTCTCTCTCTATTTGGCCATATATTTTGTTGAGCAGAATTCACAATTAGGATAGAGCAGAATTCACAATTAGGATAGACAAATACTTGATTATGGAGAAATCGCACCAGCAGCAACCAGGATCTCACCTGCTGCCTCTCGTAGCTGCTGTCTACTTTGTTTTAATTTGCTTCGTCGGCCTGCTCGACATAGCCAGAGCTCAAACCAGAAGAAATGCCACCACTGATCCTTCTGAAGGTACACACTATATATATATATATATTTGGGAGAAGTAACTCCGACTTGAAAATTCAAAGTCGAGTTACAATTTTGTTAATATCAAATATATATGTGTGTATATATATTAGCTATTTCAATAATTTTTAGCTAGCATCCGGATGGTGCTGTTACGGCATTGATATAGTGACGCATATGTGATCTGATGAGCATACATCGCGGTATGAGTGCTCTAACAACATCATGTAGATGCTGAAATGTTTTTATTAGCCACTTTTCACTCAATTCAGTGTAAATTTATGCTCTTTTTTTTTTCCAATGTCGAAACGAGATTTTCTTTCACAAAAGAGTTGCTATTAAACAAAGAGGTATACAAAAGTTTAACAAAATTGATATATGTCATAATCTTATTTTTCAATACATTACGTTTTTTTTTATCAATGATAATTACATTTATAGGTGACACATATCTATTATTAAAATTTTTTATTTATTTATTTTTTTGTCAAAATAGAATTATTCTTTACAAAACTTGATCTTGTTTATTGGTCATGTTCCATGCTTATATATATATATATATATCAATATTTTTTAACTAGCCACTTTCAGGCAAGTTTTTCTTTTCTTTTTTTTCCCCCTTTTTAATATATATTGACACAATGAAGAGATAAGGGAAGGGAGACAACTTTAAGAATGAGCGTAGTTTAAACTCAAGACTCCTACTTGAAAACATAAACAATCCAGTGCAATTTGAACCACCAATTAGATGACGATCTTGAAAAATGATTTCGTTAAAACCAAATTAGTAGAGTTTTAATCGGTCAAAGTTTCATTGATGTCCGTAAAAGATCTCAATTTTGTCTCTTCATCAATAATGCATTTGAGCTGGAGTCACCTGATGGGTCATCCCACCAATGATTTCAAACGAAAATTATCTTGGTTCTATTACCTTGACAATTCACATTATTTTGAAATTTTGATAACGATGGTGACGGATATGTACAATATCTAGACTTTGTAAAAGATGCCTTAAATTGACTTTAACACGTATTTTTTTTATTATTATTATTTTTTCTGAAGTGTAGACTGTAACACGTGTTAATAATAGTTAATTTGTTAAATTGACATTTTTTTACCGCCATCCCTGTGTCTACTGAATAATTAAACGAGACAACTTTTACCTTTCATAAACCATCATCATGATGTCATAATTATTTTAGCTTTTATTAATTATTTTATTTTATTTTATCTTATCTTTTTCCTCTTTTAGAGTGTGCTTTGAAGGGGTGCTTTGAGAGACAGAAAACCTACGTTCCAGTAAGAGAGTGTTGAAGAAAGATGAAAAATTTACTTTCATGTGAATATATATCCCCAATATTATAATTACAAAAACAAAGTTTGTTAGAATTATAATAAAAAAGCATTGATAATCACTTATAATTCAAGCATACCTACCGTTCATATTTTAGATTTAAGTAAAATTAAAATGGTTGAACATATATAGAAATAAGATGAAAATTAATTGGCGGTTGCGGTGCTAAGGATTAAGACAATTAAAGGGTTTTAAAATCCTACCTCTATCTCAAATATGTAGTCCATTTTATTTTTCATAATAAAGATTAATAATAATTATATTGTAAAGATAAATTTGGTCATTCGTCCTCTTAATTTACTCTTTTTGAATGAGCAGAATTTAAAATTCAAAAACAAAGTGTTAAATAAGATAAATTAGTAACATAATATAAATTAGAATTATAAAAAAGAAACATGTATATTTGGAACAAGTCAAAAATAAAAACTATAGAGAGAGAGAGAGAGAGTAAATAAATGGGCGAATTATGCTATATATACTTGAAAGATCCTTTTTCTTATTTAATTAATTTTTACTATTAAACCTCCACTTTCAACACCCATAACTCACTCCCAGCCCCCCACCCCACCACCCCGGCTGGTCGGATTCACGACTGGTCACTGGATTTGGAGATTTTTTTTTTTTTTCATTTTTTTCTTTTTCCCCATTTCTTAGTTTTTCCTTTTCTTTTTCCTGGTGACCTCGCTGGAATCCCTTTTTTTCTTTTTTCTTTTTGTGTTTTTTCCTTTTTCTTTTTTTATTTCTTTTTCCTTTTCTTCAACTTCTCTATTTATTTTTTCATTTTTATTTATTTTCTTTTCCTTTTTTTCATCTTCCAGTACCCGGCGACCCATTTTCTTAATGATTCACTTAAATTGTAATTTTTTTTTATAACAAAGTGTCCTACATGTTAAACAATCTATGTTAGATGTGTAACAATCTATATTATGTGTGTTACAAGGACCACTACATGTGAGAGAAGTTATGTTATGTGTCTAACAAGATTTGTTACAATATGTTTTTTTGAAAGGAAAAATTCAATTATCATTAATCACCAAAGTATGAGTTACATCATTAGATAGAATACTAACAAACGATTCAAGAGCCTCTCGATATGGGCAAGAAGAAGAACTAGATAAAGCTTTACTAGCTAAGGTGTGTGTCACCATATTGCCTTGCCGCTTAACAAAATTTACTGCATACTAATTCCTTTGTTGAAGGAGCTTACAATCTTGCACAAGCATACCAAACTCTGAGTCATCCTCCTTATTCGAGTGAATAGCGTCCACAACTTCCTTTGCATCCAGCTCGAAGATAACCTTATTGAAGTCTAAACTGATGAGCCACTGGATAGCACTTCTTAACCCCAAACATTCAACCTCCGTAGGTGAAGACGCCCCAGTCATCACTTCCAATTTGCATTCCACCAATTCCCCCGTATCGCTACGAATGACAACTCCAGTACCCGTCCTTCTTCTTCTAATATTCCATGCTGCGTCAACATTGCATTTAGCACATCCCTGAATGAGTTCTGTGTTCCATTGTCCATCCGGCCCAATAAGTTCTCCAACGGTCATGTTCTCCAGTCCTGGCTACTCCATAGTTTCCACTCGAAAATCAGCCTCTCTCCTTAGCCATGGGTCCTTCCACGCTTTAATTCTCGAACCATCTCCCACTCTCCGACGGCATCCCCTCTCAAGCACTATTTGAGATGACCAAATACTCTTCCATACAAAACTAGGATTATAGCCCAAGTGAGAGTTTAAGAAGTCCCCTCTAGGAAAGTATCTCGCTTTGAGCATATGGGTCACCAGAGCATTGGGACGGGATATGAGATTCCAACCCTGCTTCCCAAGCTTAGCTAAATTAAACGATCTCAAATCCCGGAGCCCCATTCCCCCTTCTTCCTTCTGTACACATAACCGATCCCATCTATACCAATTTATACCTCTAGCACCATTCGATTTCATTCCCCACTAAAACGAATTCATCAAAATCTGAAGTTCATCACATAAGGAGCCGGGGAGAAGAAAAGTCGACATGCAATAAGACGGTATGGCTTGAGCAACCGTCTTAACCAATATTGTTCGTCCTGCCTTAGAGAGCATTTTCCCCAAACACCCATTCCATTTCTTCCATAACCTCTCCCTCAAGAAACTGAACACTTGTTTCTTCTTTCTTCCAATCAAAGATGGGAGACCAAGGTATCTCCCCGTATCCAAAGATGTAGTTACATTAAGCAAAGAAGAAATACTAGAGCTTACATTATGAGTGACGTTGGAGCTGAAAAAGATGCCGGACTTATCAAAATTAACTGCCTGCCCGGATGCCTCTTCATACTTGCCAAGTAATTCTCTCATCACAATTGCTTATTCCATTGTAGCTCTAAAAAACAAGAAGCTATCATCCGCGAAAAAAAGGTGAGATACACTAGGAGCATTCCTCATAATTCTACACCCATGAATAACCCTCATGCTCTCGGCTTGCTGTATAATAGCCGAAAGACCTTCCGCATACATAATGAAAAGGTAAGGCGATCATGGGTCGCCCTGTCTCAATCCCCTAGACGGAAGAATAGATCCAATTTCTTTCCCATTGATCCGCACCTCATATCGAACCGTGGTCACACACATCATAATAAGCTCGATCCATTCTCTAGCAAATCCGAATTTATTCATGATAGCCTGCAAATAATTCCAATTGACACGATCGTAAGCTTTACTTATGTCAATTTTCAGTGCAACATCTTATTTTTTCTGCTTCCTTTTTTGTTTCATGTAATGAATAACTTCAAATGCAGCCACTACATTGTCCGCAATACTCCTCTCGGGTACAAATGCAGACTGAACTTCAGACATAATCGAAGGCAAAATCCCTCTCAACCGATTAGTTAACACTTTTGCAATTATTTTATTAAGCACATTGCACAAAGATATTGGTCGAAAATCCTTCAAAGCCACTGGTGACTCACCGTTAGGAATCAATGTAATACATGTATCATTCAAAGACGCGGGAAATTCCTTCCTCTCCAACCACTGACTTCATGTTTGAACAATTTTCTCCCCCATCGCAGGCCAAGCCTTTTGAAAAAAGGCAGCATTAATCCCATCCGGTCCGGATGATTTGTCCAGGTGCATTTGAGTGGTAGCCCTCTTAAACTCCTCACTAGTGAAAGGGGCTAGAAGTTTCTCATTATCGTCCTCACTGACACGTTGTTACATCTCCCTCATGTGCCAAAAAGAGTTGTTCAAAATAGTTTCGAGCAACCGAAGCCATGCTGTCCTAATCTTCATACCAAACTCCACCCTCATCTTGCAATTTAGCAATTGTATTTCGCCTCTTCCTATCTGAAGCAGACGCATGGAAAAACTTCGTGTTAGCATCTCTGCCTTGGAGCCAAAACGTCTTGGCTCTTTGCTTCCAGTATGTCTCTTCTTGGAGAAGCAATGAACAAAGCCTTGATCGCTTATTGCTATACTCTACCGCATCCACGAACTTGGTACTTCTTCTCAATTCTTCAACTTCAAGCTTCAACCTTTCAATCTGATTTTTGAACCGCCTAACTAAGCTTATCCCTCACTGTGCCTGCTTACTCAAATAGCCTTCCAATCTATGAATTAGGGGACTGTGTGACTGATTCAATATTGACTTGAAGACTTCTTCAAAATCCGACTCCTGTATCCACATATTCTTGAATTTGGGACGATATTGACTCGGCATTGATCTCACACAATATCATCGGCATTGATGCGGCAATTGGACATCCACTTGCACTATGACACGCATAAAACTCCTTCATATTCCATTATTATTCTTGCCGTCATACTCCATGAACACACCGACGAAGTTTCCAAGTTGCCTCCCAATTGTTTCTACCATATACCCGACCGTCAAGTCATGAATTTGGACCGAGAAATTTGGATAAAACAGTGGAACCTGCGTCAGCATCTCCCTTGCCCTCAACTGGTGTCAGTGGCGGAGCCAGAAGCTATTAGAAGACTGTGCCGGAAGAGTGAGTCGTATATTGCGTACCACTAAATTACCTTTATATATATATATATTTTAAAAAAACAAACTAAATAAAAAATTTTCCCAATTTAGGGGGGGCTGGGCCCGACATGGCCCCCCTTAGCTCCGCCAGTGACTGGTGTAATATCATAAGATGGTTGTCAAACGACCATGGACCCCCTCCAAAACCCGCTTGATATCGACTGTATGATAAAATTGGAACATTAGAGTTGTCCGCCCATGTCATTCACTGTCAGCCCCTTCCCTGGACGCCAAACTTCGGCCATTCGGTGTTTCATAGCATTAAAGTTTATAGAACGGTCTGCCAGGATCCGCCCTAGCAAGCACAGCTCTACTTTCTGCCCTTCACGGTCGGGATCTCTAGTCTCCAACAACAACTCCTCCTCCTCCCCTGATTCTAGAGCCATATCAGCAAATTGGTTTTCCATAATCACCGTGAAAAACTAAAAGAAAAACAATGATCTAGATAGACTGACCACCACCGAAACAGAAACCCTAAAAACCTTCTACAAGGGAAGGGAACTGCTGCTCTCCATAAGAGAGAGAAATAAAATTGTTACAGTATGTTATGTCTATAACAATCTATGTTATTAATTAATCTATGTTATGGATGTAACAATATGTTCTACGGTTAATTACACCTAACATCCCTAACCTTTCAACTTTTTATCAATTACATCCTTAACATTTAATTTTCCATTTTAACGTCTCCAACCTTTTAAAAGTGTTACACTTAGTGTCCTTGTGACGGAAACCGCCTATTTTTATCGTTAAAGTCGAGAATATTTTGGTAAAATATAAAAAAACCAATATTTTAATGTTTAAAAAAAGGAAACCAACAAAAAAATTTTTAAAAGAAAAAGAGTTGGGAGACCCCCCCCTCTCCCAAAGGCTACTGGAAATGGCAGCAAAGTGCTGCCATTTCCGATAGCCAAAAATGGTTGCTGAGACTCTTCCCTTTGGCTGCCATTTCGGGAGAGTCTCCTCCCCTTTGGCCGCCGGAAATGGCAGCACTTGCTGCCATTTTGGCAGCCAAAAAAGGGACCTCTGTTGCCGGAAATGGCAACAAATTGCTACCATTTTTGGCAGCTAAAAGGGGGGAGACTCCCTCCTGACAGCCAAAAAAGGGGGAGAGTCTCTCCCATTTGGCTGCCAAAATGGCAACAATTTGATGCCATTTCGGCAGCCAAATCGCTGTCGAAAATGGCAGCAAATGATGCCATTTCAAAATCCGAAAGGGGCGAGACTCCCCTTTTTGGTTATCATTTCAAGCAGCCAAAGGGGGAGTCTCTCCCCTGTGCTGCTGGAAATGGCAGCAAAGTGCTACCATTTCTGGCAGCCTTAGGGGGGCCCCTTCTCTCTTTTTTTTTTTTTTTTGTTTTCTTTTTTTAAACATTAAAATATTAGTTTTTCTTTATTTTACTAAAATACCCTTGACTTTAATGGTTGAAATGGACGGTTTCCGTCACAGAGACCTTAAATGTATCACTTTTAAAAGGTTAAGGACCTAATTGATAAAAAGTTGAAAGGTTAGGAGCATTAGGTGTAGTTAACCCTATGTCCTATGTGCAACAAACTTTGTTATGTGTATAACAATCTATGTTATTAAATAATCTGTGTTATAGGTGTATCAATTAATGTATGCTGTTTAAAAAAAAAAAAAATTAATGTATGTTGTGTGGGTAACAATCTATATTACTTACATTACAAGGTACGTTAAGTGCTTAGTAAGCTTTGTTATGTGTAAAATAAGATGTGTTATGTGCCTAACAAGTTATGGTATGTGTTAACAATTTAAGCTATCTGGATTAAAAAGTGTAATATATACTAGTTCTCAATATTTTGGGTTTAAGTTTTCAAGATTATTGTTTTAACATGGCTACAGTGTTATAAGAATGACAATTTAAACCGATTCGACTGAAACCTTTAAGATCTCGATCCGAATGGGGCATAATTTTTTCGCCCCGCGCATTGTCGGGTCAAGGCTGTTCAGGTTGTTTCCGGGTGCATTGCATCATAGGTCGGGTCAGGTTAAGCTCTACCTGAACCGCCTGCCCTATTTAAATTAACAAATTTAAAAATAAATAAAAAAATATGGAAAAAATAATAAACTTAAAATGATCAATAAATGGGTCAAAATTCTGACCCGATTTGCCCCCACAGTCCGACCTCACCCAAATTTTGGCGTGTCAAGGGAGGTTAGGAAAAATATTTCACACTGTGTAAAAGTTTTATCATGTGTGTACCATTTGATATTACACGAATGACATTGTGTAAAACACTATGTTATATGAATTTAAAATAGTGTATCATCATTTATTACATAAATTAAAAACGTGTAACAATTTCTACTATGTATGAGTTTAAATAGGGGGAAAAAAAGGGAAACAAGAAAAAGGAAAACAGAAAAGTAAAAAGAAAGAAGAAAAGTAAAACAATTTTGACCAGCTGGAGCCGACGCAGACTGGCCGGCAGGGACAGGGTAAAAAAAAATATTTGTTAAAAAAGAAAAAAATAATAAAATGTTTAAAAAATAAACAGAATAACATACATTATTACACATATAACATAGTATGTTACAACATTTTTAAAATAAATAAAGGTTATGAAATATATATATAAATAATTTAAATAATTAAGGGAAATGTGAAACTTCCCCTATTTCATAACCTCACTACGTACACTCGTTCATTGACTTTACCCAGCATAACTAAGCTTGCAATTTGATTATTTTACATCTTCACTCTTTCATTTTCATTTTTATTTTTGGTTTTATTTTTGTTTGTGTTTATTTAGCAAAATTTCCACTTCAACCATTAAAAAGAGGTAAAAACTGAAATATAAATTGCTGAAGGGCAATGTGCTTTCTCTGTCTCCAATCTTTCAACATTTATACAGTTTTTTCCCTTTTTTCTTTTAATTTTATCTTGCTATCTCCCCAGTTTTTCATAATCATGTTTCCTTCATGGTTTCCATTAATTTTCATTGTTAAACCATTTCAAAATTTGAAAATGGTGATACATCTAAAGGCACTACTACTTGATAGAGAGGGCGGCAACCATGGATAGTGGTGATGGTGAGTTTTTTTTTTTAATATGATTTTGCAGGGAAGATAAACATGAACTTGGGACAGGTATGAGTTTTAAATTATTTTTCTGGGTTTTTACTTTTTCACTTTCTGCTTTGACCTTTTCCCTCTTTCTCACTTTTCCCCTTTTTTTGGGTACTAAATAGCAATATATTTCGTTTTTTTCTTTTAAAAAAAAATTAAAACGGTCACTCACGGCCTATAAAGGCGTTCATGTACATCCCACGATTCTGCCACCATTAACATGTGTCATTTTTGTCGCTCTTCTACCACCTTTA
Organism: Nyctanthes arbor-tristis; assembly: GCA_963692815.1. Lineage (NCBI taxonomy): Eukaryota > Viridiplantae > Streptophyta > Magnoliopsida > Lamiales > Oleaceae > Nyctanthes > Nyctanthes arbor-tristis. The sequence continues at coordinate 14,141 of CAVNYN010290687.1, read as the reverse complement.
TTTTTTCATAGCCTTTTGATTTCTTGTTTTTCTTTTCCCTTTTTTTTGGCAGTCATTGCTATTTGATTTATCATTGACCAATGACTTTGATTCTTCTCTAAAAATCTTCATTGTTGTTATTTCTTATTGTCGGATTCACCATAAAGTTATTCGAGTTAAAGGTCCTTTAACTCTCGTCATTTTGTGTAAGTAATATTAAAAAGTGCCTGATTTGTTGACCAAATTATGTTAAAATTAGAATTTCTGCCTAACGGTTAATTTTTAAAGTGAATGGATTTAGTTTATAAGAGCATTTCTAATGACACATCTTCTGTCCCAATATGCGTGGCAAAAAGAATTGAGAAATATAATAAAGTGTCTTCAAATGTGAATTGAGAAAGCAGCAGAACACATGTCAATTAATTATTGGTTTAGAATTTAGATGATGGTTATGAAGAGAGACAAATATAAAAATAATAAAAAAATAATGGATAGACAATGTCTAGAGCATTACATTGTCTATGTTTTTTCTTGCCACGTAAGATTTTTTGGATGACATGGCTACAAAGTTTTTGCACTTTAGATGCTCTAAGATATGTCTGGGAGAGCATCTCAAATGGGGAGGTTTATTGTTGAAGTAATGTAGAGGAGAAAGATAAAAATAAGATAATTATTTTAAATAAATATGAATAGAATGAGGAGTAGGGAAAAAGTGAGAAAAATGAAAAAAATGAGAGAGACAGAGATAAATTCAAAAATAATGATAAAATAATAGTGAAAAGGTTATAGGTGAGGGTGTGCTTGTGGCCCTTGCATGAGACACGAAGAAGAAAAAGTGAAGAAAAATAATATAAATAAAGGAAAAGTAATTAAAGGCAAAATGAAAATAGATAAAATTATAGACCTATACAATTTTTTTCCACCACTATCTCTCTTCAAATGGAGCAAGTTCATAAAACATGGCATTGAAGAAAAAGGTGACTAATTGTTATTATTTTGATTTGATTTTGCAGCTAGAGCTTTGAATGCTATGTTTCAGCGTTGGGGAATTTCTGGAACAGAACAAGGGTGGAACATTAGCGGCGAGTTATGTAGTGGAGTAGCAATTGTTGCCACAGAAATAAACGACTTAAATCCCGGTATCTTATGTGATTGCTTTTACGAGAATTCTACCCTTTGCCACATTACTGCACTGTGAGTAAACAATCAATACCCCTTTTTGTTTTCTTTTGCTTTAAAACACTATTCTCAATTATAGCGGCATTTCGCTTTAATCATCTTGTTCCTTGTTTATGTACTTCTGATGGTAATTGTTCGCATTGTTTGGTACTTTTACAGGAGAATTTATGCATTGGATGTTTTTGGTCCAATCCCGAACGAGCTCTGGAACTTGACTTTTCTTACGAATCTGTATGCTTAATTTTCTATTAGTCTATGGGTTATATTTACATGGGTGTGTGATAGTTAATGAGTTCCTTAGATTCTATTTCCAATTGGTGGGGGTTTACATTTTTTAGCTCTTAAATGCTGATGATCCTGGTGTGTTTTTTTCCCCTACTTTAATTTATTGCAGAGATTTGCGCCAAAATTATTTGACAGGGCCAATACCTGCAACAATTGGAACTCTTACTCGCATGCAATACTTGTAAGCTATGATGTTATCTGTAGTTCTGCAACTCAAGTGTTTGCATTTTGATTAAAAATGCTGTTTTTTTTATTCCTTAAATTATTGTTGAAGGAGTTTTGGAACTAATGCACTGTCTGGAGAGGTTCCAAAGGAACTTGGGAAGTTGACAGACCTAAGATCTTTGTAAGCAATACTAAATTCATTCATGGCTTTGTAACTTCATGTACATGTAAGTTTATATCTTTCTTTCTTTGTTTATTTATTTATTTATTTATTTCTTCTGTTGCTAGGAGTTTCAGCACGAACAATTTCTCCGGTCCTCTACCATCTGAGCTTGGGAATTTGACCAAACTAACACAATTGTAAGTTTTTATGCTATTTCACTTAAAAGTTCATCATCATTATATACCAGATATGCAATGGATGCTATTCCAAATCAAAAGACTGCATTTGGAATTTGACAAGAAAAGTTTCATAAAAATCAAGAGTGTGAAATCGCTAGTATCTTCGCCTCATTGTTTCACAAAATTTTATTTTGTTTGGTAGCATTGGTTTTTTGTGAGAAGCACATCTCGTCTAAACTTAACTTAGGCATATAACAACTGTGACTTGAGGCCTAATCTCTCTTTCAGAATCTATTTATTTTCTAATCCTAGATGTTGAGATCATTTGCTATTTATTTTTATATTATTTTTAGATTCTCACTCTTTTTGAGATTGCTGGTAACCATCTTAAAATTTCCACAATTGTATTTGAAACGCTTCACAAGAAGCAATTCAATTGTTATTGTGTAAGGAAAGTTGCTCAAATTTTCATCCATTTCGTGTTCTCTCTTGGTAGTTACTTTAGTAGCTCTGGAGTTAGTGGTCCAATACCTACAACATTTGCTAATTTAACAAAGCTGGAGAGAGTGTAAGCACATATTCTCCATGCTCATATTTTTGCAATGAAATATATATTTGTTGCATTGACTTCTCTAATCAAGTAAGTTGGAATGGTTTCCAGGTGGGGTCAAGACAATGAACTCACAGGTCCCATTCCTGAATTCATCGGGACATGGAGAAATCTTATTATTTTGTAAGATAGAAATCAAATTCATTTATCATACTACTAATTTTATTAAAGTAAAATTTTGAGTATATAGTTTGTGATCAGCTATAATTTGATATGTTTGCAGGAGGTTTCAAGGAAACTCATTTCGATCGCCAATACCTCCATCATTTTCCAATTTGACCTCCTTGAATGATTTGTTATGTTTTGCCCATTCTTTTCCATTTATTTTATAATTATATTTTCTCTATGCATTCCATCTAAACTTATTATTTTGATATATGATGGGCAGGAGAATAAGTGATCTGTCTAATGGAAGCTCAACCCTAGACTTCATTAGAAATATGAAGTCTTTAACTAACTTGTAGGGAATACAACTCAACTTATAATTTTGTAGTAATTTGATGTATTCTTTCTTCAAACAAATTGTATATTTTTCTTAATTAAAGTTTCTTTTTCTCGTAGAATCTTGCGTAATAATAAAATCTCTGGTCCAATACCTTCCACTATAGGTGACTATCAGAGTTTAAAACTTCTGTAAGTCTTCTTGTTGTATGACATTGCATAATATTTTAAGATTCTATAAAGGTTGATGGTAGAATAGGAATTGTATAATCCAGCTTAGAACATACTTAGACTCTAATAAGAAAGATTAACCACAAAAAATAGGGCTTATCTGTAATGAGCTTTTGAAATATTTTCGAGCTAATTAAGGTCACTAATATTTATAGGTGTTCAAAAGATTTTACAATGATTATTCACACTAAGATCTTTTACAACTTTGTTTTCCAGGGATTTGAGATCGGATAATTTGTCTGGACGCATCCCAGATTCACTTTTCAATATGAGTTCACTGAGTACCTTGTAATAAATCATGCAACACTCAGTGTCATCCCTTGTTGCAAGAAATAGAGGAAAGAAATTCTGAGGTGGATGGAATGATGATTTGTTTTTGTTTTTATCTTCAGGTTTCTTGGTAATAACAAATTGACTGGTAATTTGCCTGCACTAAAGAGTCCAACTCTCCAGAACATGTTAGTATTGATCTTCTTAACTTCACTTCTTCTAAAATTTGATATTGTAATAATAATATTTGATAACAACATGCTAAATTCTTATAAAACTAATTGGTCTCTTGTACACTCATCATATGATGACATAAATGAAAATAAAATAATGGAGTTGAAAAAATATATATTTTCATATTAAGGAAAAAAAATCTGCCTAACAACATTTTTATATCTTTGCAGAGATTTATCGTACAATGTACTATCTGGGAGCTTTCCTACTTGGGTTAATGAACGAAATTTACAACTGTATGTTGGAAAGAATACGAGGAAGCAACATATTATATTATATATACACATACACACACAAAAAATTCTAATTTTTGGCTCTAAGGTTACTATTGACATCTCTCATTATTTAAATGGCCCTCTCATTATTCAAATGGCCCTCTGTGGTACTAATGTGGAAATCCTTCTTGAATGTATTGTGCAGTAATTTAGTCGCAAACAATTTCACCATAGACAATTTTAATGGCAGGTGAGATTTGAAGCACATGAGTCACAAAGTTATACTGATTCGTTTGTAGGGTTTTCATTTTACTAGATTTGTATATAGATATGTCTTGATTGTGACGTATGAATTGGTTATATTTGTCATAACCAAACCAGTAGCATCAATTATTTGGCTGTTTGATATGCCTTTTAATTCAATATATCATAACTTGTATGTTAAAGATTAGTTGCATCACATTCATTCATGGGCACATTAGAGGTGGGCCGGCTGGCCCAAAAAATTTTTCAAATTTTACGTAGAATCTTTTAATATATACACTGAGTTGAACTAAGTATTTTTCATTACAACCCACCCATATTGAAGGAAAAAAAATTCTAGATACATCACTGCATTCATTGTGCATACTTGTAAAACTAACAATAATATAATAATTCGCTAGTGAGAAAATGTAGATCTAGTAGGTAAGAGAGAGAATCCGACAAGAAAGAATTCAAGAATCTTTATGCCAATAGTTCTAATACATAAAGAAGCATACTTCCGTAACCAAAAATCATATTAAAATTTCTTTTATATGTCTTTTCATTAGATTTTTTGAAGTTAGAGTGATGAGTTACTTTAATTTCACACAGCAGTGCTTAAGCACCAAAGAAGAGAAAGAATTCTTCATCGTTTCTTTGTCGGTTAAAACTGAAATTTTGTCAATATGATGAGTCATTTTGAAGGTATTGAAGAGGTTACACTTGTATTTCATGTATGGATAGGATAAGGATATTTCTTAAATTCTTGTGTATTCGAGGATTTGTTACTGTTGTAATGTACATACATAGAAATCAGAAAAGCAAAAATACCCCATCTTCTTTCTTCTGGCAGTATTTGCATGCTTTTATAGATTTGTAACATTTTTATTATTCACAAAATTAGTTCTTGATGCTCTTCTATATCAGTCTCTAATTATATGCACTCTTCTTGCATTTCGTAGTGCTTTGCCGCCCGGATTGAATTGTCTGCAACAGAGTTTTGCATGCTATCAAGGATCACCTATCTGTAAGTTATATATATTAACTCCATCTATAAGTTGTTAACAGGTTTGAAAACTTAGGTGAGGAACTTAATTTTCCATAAATGAGTACCTATTTTGGGGCAAATAGTCCTTTCTGCCCGAAAAGGCCCCTTTTAAGGAGCTTCTAAAGTGGCTAGGAGTCCCACTATTTGTAGGTAATAATTCAGGCAATCTTTTATATGCTATAAACCAAAAATGCAAATAGTTGTGCATTGTACCGGAGGTATACTAGTATTGATAATGGCATGATACATTATGAAAGGTATTCAATGATTAGGTTTGGTGCTAGAGCATTTTTTATATTGTAAATCAATTCTAAATAAATTAGTATCTCAATTGACTAACTATGACATGGCTTAATACATTGGTTTACAAAATTGTTCCTACAGAAATTCCTAGAACAAGCTCTTTTGCTGATTTGCATCAACAACTGACAAATTGATCTTGGATGATGGTTGGCAGATTCTAGCTTTGCAATTAATTGTGGCGGTCTACAAATTCGGTCTGAAGATGAGACTGTGTATGAGATGGATAATGAGACTCTTGGCCCGGCAACATATTACATGACCAGTACAAATAGATGGGCAATCAGTAGCGTTGGACTATTTGTTGATAACAACAACCCACTATATAAAATCACCTCTTCATCCCAATTCACAAACACTTTGGACTTTGGGTTGTTTCAAACTGCAAGAATTTCTGCTGGATCTTTGAGGTATTATGGCTTAGCTATGGAGAATGGTAATTACACTGTTAAACTACAGTTTGCAGAGTTCACAATCGAAGGCACGAGGACTTATAGGAGTCTTGGAAGGCGAGTTTTTGATGTATATATTCAGGTTCGTGTTTACAAATGAATTCTTACTAAAACTATTACATTCATATCTTACATTGCTATTCAGCTAAATAGTGTTTTACTATCATGAATTGGAGGTGTCATATAAATATCTCAAAAGAAAAAAGAATAAATCTAAGGGCTTTTTATCTGAAACCAGAGTTGACCTTTTGTTTTGTAGTACTTAATTAGCCCTTTTGATGTTTGATGATATGTTTTCGTTGTAGCTTTCCTTGAGGCCTTGAAGGCACTACTAGTGATACATTACGTGCTACTTTAATTCTAAGTGCATGTCTGCATCTGAATCAATTTCTAGTTACATTTTTTGTTCCCAAGATTCTTTTTTTGATACGACTTCACATATCAATGCATCCATATCATTCCATATTGTTACACAAAAAATGGATTGAATTTATGTTCATATGCAAGTCCAGGGGAAATTGGAGCTAAAAGACTTTGACATGGTAAAAGAGTCGGGTGGGATAGCTTTGAGAGCTGTTGTCAAGGAATTGAAGACACAAGTGTCAAAGAATTATCTTGAAGTTCATCTCTTTTGGGCCGGAAAAGGGACTTGTTGTGTACCTACTTCAGGTACATATGGGCCTTCCATTTCAGCAATAAGTGCCACCCCAGGTAAATTCAGATTCCAAAACATTTAATGTGCTACTTTGATTCCTAATATATGGATATGCCAATGCTAATCAGCAATCTTTCTGACAGATTTTGTTCCTACGGTTAAAAATAGTCCTCCAAACAGAAAGAAGAGAAAAACTGGTTTGATTGTGGGGATTGTAGTTGTAGTTGGAGCTATTAGCTTCTTCATTGTATCTGCTGCATGTTATTTGGCTCAGAGAAGAAAAAGGAAGAAGACCAATGAGGATGAAGGTAAGAAAGGATAAGCATAGTGGCTTAAGTATAATTTCCAGTTTAGGGAGTTATTTTTTAAAACTAGAATAGAAGTTCTATTTTGGTGCTAACTTAGAAATAAGACTTTAAGCTTGTTTTCGTTGCCATACTTCTAATTGAAAAAATTACAACTTGACAAGATAATCCACAATGAGAAACATGTAAATTCATATTTTATGTGAATTTGCAGAGTTATTGGGAATGGAGGCCAAACCTTGCACATTTAGTTATGCAGAGCTAAGAGTTGCAACAGATGACTTCAATCTTACGAACAAGCTTGGAGCGGGAGGATTTGGACCTGTGTACAAGGTAATATTCTATACTGAAACCTATCTAAATTGAAAGATTTGTACAAGAACTAGGAAGCCAGCGTGAAAAATACACAAACTCGCAGAATATAAGAACTAAAAGCAAGACAATAACAAGTCATTGGTAGTTTTTAGATGCTCACGTTATTGTTGTTATAACTCAGTTTTTTGGACCACAATTCATTGTTAATATAACATTTAATTTTTATATACTTCTATTATTATATACCAACAATTTAGATTTATCACAAGCAGTAATGTATACAACTTTTCTTATCATGATTTTTTTTCTTATTTTGCTCATAGTAATTTCCAAGTTAAAACCTTACATGTTTTGAACAGGGAACACTAGAGGATAAAAGAGTTATCGCTGTTAAACAATTGTCTATTGCATCTGACCAAGGAAAGAGACAGTTTGTTACAGAGATTGCTACCATATCAGCTGTGCGGCATCGCAATCTTGTACAATTATATGGATGCTGCATTGATGGAGATAAACGGTTACTTGTTTATGAGTACCTTGAAAACAAGAGCCTTGATCAAGCATTATTTGGTAGCAATGAAATAGCTTGTTAGCAACTTCCCATTGACATTAATATACGTACGTTTGACTAATTTTTCTTTAATGGATCAGGAAATAGAACTTTATCTCTTGACTGGCCAACACGTTTCAACATATGCTTGGGAGTGGCAAGAGGTCTTGCGTATTTGCATGAAGAATCTCAACGTCGAATTGTACATAGAGATGTTAAAGCTAGCAACATTCTGCTTGACTCGGATCTGAACCCAAAAATTTCAGATTTTGGTTTGGCCAAATTGTTTGATGACGAAATGACTCATATAAGCACCCGTGTTGCAGGAACAATGTAAAATGCTTAAAACTTGCAAATATATGATGTTGATTCAATTTTTATTACCTTTCGTTAGTGGCCTAAGGTTCCAGCTGTATGCAGACTAGCATTGGGTTAGTTCATTGCTGATATCTTTTCATGTTTCACTCATACAGTGGATATCTGGCACCAGAATACGCCATGCGCGGCCACCTTACCGAGAAGGCTGATGTGTTTAGTTTTGGAGTTGTAGCTCTAGAGATTGTCAGTGGACGGAAAAATTCTGACTCAAGTTTAGATGATGACATGATGTATCTTCTTGAATGGGTATGATCTATTTGCATCCTGAACCATTGATGTATCTTTCCATGAGGCCTCCATGATCGATGTTCCTTTTTTTTTTTTTTTGGCATTTCCAACATCCTTAGTTTTGGTAAGTAATAATTCAAAAATATATGTATATGCTTGTAGGCATGGAATCTTCATGAGATGAACAATGAAATGGAACTCGTTGACAGAGCATTATCTGGCGTCAATGAGCATGAAGTAAAAAGAACTATAGGAATAGCTCTTCTGTGTAGTCAAACATCCCCTGCTATGCGGCCTTCAATGTCTCGTGTGGTGGCAATGCTTTCTGGAGATATAGAGGTGCCGTTGGTCACTTCTAAGCCTGGATACTTGACTGACTGGAGATTTAGTGATGTGACAACATTTGTGATGAAAACCGAGAGTTCAACTACTGATATTCAAGGCAATTCATCAAACATCACAACCATGACACCAGATCTATCTTATTCCCCTATCTCTGAATTGAAACCCCTTCATGAGATAATTGGCGATGGTAGGTAAACTGAATAGTATACTAGCATTTTCTTTTGAGAAACGAATTTGAATATCCTAGGAATGAACACTATGTTGTTGTTACATAGCATAATGATCTGAGGAATTTTATTTCTTTAAGTTGTATATATTTTGATATATTGTGTTATTCCTTTATGCATCAGTGAAAAAAAAGAAAAAAAATTGTTTTCTTGAGCTAATACTTTTGCTTAGTTTAACTAATTAATTAGTCTTGCAGAAGCAATCAATTCTGAAGTCTAATCTTTAGGAATCTTCCAACCTCCACATATTCTTGTAACTTGTTGTAACCAGGACCCATCAACTATTCCCATTCCTCAAGGTAGGCATTTCCCGGATGGGATTCACATTTCTCGGTTCCTTCGCATAATGGCATCCTTGATTCTATTAACTTTTTGATTTAACATAAGTTGAAATTACAATATTGTCTTGGCTTGGGAATCCCTACTTTTTCTCTTGTTCATTATATGAGTTCTCTTGATAGAATTGTGTGAACATGACAATGGTTGTTCAGACATACCGTGAGATGATTGGAACACAGGATCAATATAAGGTGATGAGTCCTCTGTCCTCTATAGTACCATTGTCTCGACTTTTCTCCAAGTTCAGCATTTTCTTCCACAATTCTTCAATGTTGAACTGGTGTGTTGTTTGGTTCTTATAGAGAACTAAGAAGTAATTTGATGTATATCAGGACTTGAAGCTGGCTTTATTGCTGTATCGAACCTGCGTAATCAACAATGGTGAAGTCAAGAGGGTAGATATAGTGGGAGTGTTGTGGGGATGGTTTTGGGATTTTTTTCTTCAAAGAGGAAATTCCTTTTCAATGAAAACTATATGCGTTAAGAAGTAAACTTTTCCGGTCGAGCTCAAGCACTTGGACCCCCAGGCATATATTCGCTGTAAACCTATGAGCACACTCTTGGTTATTTAGAAAAGGATTTTTGGTTTTGATATAGAGATACTGTGGAGGAAGGAAGGCGTGCACAACTAAAGATCATTAAATTCTAACGCAATGTTTCAAATATTAAGGGAGTATTAGGTGAGTATTAATATTAAACTATGTGTCTTTCGTTGAATTTTTTTATTTTTTTTTTATTTTTTTTTTTTGGGGTGGGGTGACGTGGGGTGGGGGACAAGAGGGGAATTTTGGGGAAGGACATTAACATAAACTCTGTAAAGACCTTACACCTTGTCTTGATAACGGAGTGTTTTTTTACCGTTTGAACATTATTTGGTCAAATTTTTTCTTCTCTTTTATTTCTTTATCCTTTCCTTTTTCAATGTTTCTTCATGTTCGAAAAGAAATTGTTGAAATGAAACTTTATTATTTTTGCTTCGCCATTCTTAGAAAAGAAACAAATTCTTATATACGAATCTTAAATCTAGAACACAAACAAGAACATGGAAGAAGGGGACATAGTCTCCAAATTTGATATCTCATCAATACATGTTTTAAAGATGCAAAGAGTGTAGGATATCTAGTCACCCCGTATTAAGAAATTAATTTTCTTATACGAGCAAATAAAAATAATTCATAATTATGTATTACATGAGATAAAACAATTTAAATGGGAAAGCAATAATACATTGGTGTATGAGAATCATACCCTTGAAGCGTAGTGGTAGATTCACAAGCCATTTCACAGGACAAGAGCTTTGTAAATGTTCTCCACACCCTCTAGTCTTCTCCAATGTTCTTCTAGTAAAACCCACTCTTTATTTTCACTCTGTTCGTGTGTAGGCACAAAATTGCTTAAAAGGACAAAAACTATTTTAATTGTTCCAACTCATGGAATTATTTATAAGAGTTAAAATGAGAGAAAAGAAGAAAACTTCTTGATTCTGTCATTTCACCCTCAATCACCAGGACAATATCTTGGTAATTAAGGATGTTTTCCTTTTTATTCCTCCAAGATTTATTCTTGGACAAAATGAATAATCACCTTCCTATTTCATTAAATAGGAATGTATGAATACTAAATTATGTATATATTCATTTTGGGCAAAAATGTAATAAATTACAACTCTTGTAATTTAATCCCGGTTCTTATTTTGAAGCCATTGAAAGGATTTGATCAGACTCAATTGACTTACTCTCCAGCAAATTATTTTTGATTTAATCAACTCTTGATAAATCAAATCTAATTTATTAATTCCGTTCTACTCCACTGAAAGAATGAAATTGCACTCTTAGGTCAATTGAAATTACTGAAGCAATTATCTCAATAACAATAACCCTCTAACAAATCAATCTCACATGTGACCCCGTCGATCACTGCGAATATTTGAGACTGGGCTAAAATAACCAAGATTCTCCTTTTCAAATATGCTTGAAATCTCAAATTTAATTTCCAATTAGATAGTCCATTGTAATCACATCACACTCATAATTCAATCGTACCCGTTGAATTACTGAGCTCAGATTTACTATTTACTTTCTTCCCATGAGAGTTCATGATTATGCCTAAATGGCTGATAGATTCCATATTAATATATGTTCCTCGTGTTGGGCGGGTCTAGCCCATAATGATACCCAACTTAAATACAAGACAAAAGTTGGAGGATGAATTATATAATTTGACTGAATAAAATTAAAAGTTTTGAGGGACACGAAATCCTAAACCTATTAGGATTTAGTTTTGTTTAAAATATATATATATATATATATATGTTGAAACAAAAAAAAGGGAAAAACGCACGGTACACGAAAACTAGGAAAAGGCAAGAGACGGGAAAAGAAACGAAAAAGGCAAGAAAATTACGCACGAAATTTTATGCACGGAAATTGAGAGGATTGGGAAAAGGAAAAGTCAACTTTCTTGTTTATCGCTTGAAATGTGGTTTTGACGTTCGATTTGGTATTTGTCTTCTTCAAGCGGTGGTTTCTCTAAGTTAATTCTTGGAACGTGTTAGATGATATTTTCTCATCTCTTGTTGTTGATTATTGGGTTCCATCTATTGTTAGATGAGTTATTTGTGGTGCCATTGTTCTTGATGGTGTTGCGTGATTGTGGTAGTGTGTGGTTACCTCTTGATTTAGAGTAATAATCTTGAGAGGATAAACATTGTATTCTCATTATTATTTGGCGATAGTGGAGTTGTCAGTTTGCCCCATCGATTTTCCCTTCTCATTGGAGGTTTTACGACGTTAAATAATTCCTGGTGTTATTTACGTTTCCGCACATATATTATTGTTTGATATATTGATTGCATATTTTGATCACACGAGTTTAGGGAAATTGGTTAAATTCCCAACAGTGGTATCAGAGACAGGTTCAATTGTGTGGATTAAAATAGATGACCCAGTTGGTAGTGCTATGATCAGGCTTACCAATCACAATTGGATGACATGGAAACCTAGGATGGAGGATATCATTTATTGTAAGGATTTGCATGATCCTATTGATGGTGATGATTCTAAACCGGAAGATATGGAAGATAGGGATTGACAGAAATTACACAGGAAAACTATTGGGACGATAAGCCAGTGGGTGGATAATAGTGTATTTCATCATGTGGCACAGGAGACAGATGCAAATAAATTATGGACTAAATTAGAGTCCATATTTGAGAAGAAAACTGCAGCCAGAAAGTCCTTTCTGATCAGAGACTTGGTCAATATGAAATATAAGGACGGTACGAGCGTGACAGAGCACTTGAATAATTTTTAGAATGTTGTGAATCAGCTGGTGACAATGTGAATGACTCTCGAGGATGAATTGAAAACACTACTGCTTTTGAGTTCGTTGCCAGACAGTTGGGAGACATTTGTTGTGACAATAAGTAACTCTGCTTCAGATGGTGTGTTATCTATGGATTCTTTGAAGAACCGTATGCAGAATGAGGAAATCATGCCGAAATCTTCAGGATTGCATGTGGGTTCAGATAATACATTGGCTCTTGTTTCAGATGATCACAGAGGAAGAAGCAAGAATAAAAGGCAAAGACGTCACAGCAAGTCTAGAGGCAGGTCAAAGTCAAAAGATAAGAAGACTTGTTATCATTGCGGCAAAGAGGGTCATTATAAAAGAAATTGCAGAATTTGGTTGAGAGAGCAGAATGAGGGTAATAATCAGAAGAAAGAGGAGGAAAATACTGTAGGTGTGGTGACTAGTGATATATTCACGTGCGGAGTGGGTCAATGCCTACATGTTGAAGACCCTCTTACTGAATGGTATGTTGACAGTGGTGCCTCATACCATGTTTGCAGAAATATTGAGTTGTTTACTACATATAGAGCAGGTGATTATGGCCAGTCAAATATGGCTAACTCTTCACATTCCAAAATCATGGGGATCAGTGACATTCACCTGGAGACAAATATGGGGTACATCCTAATTCTAAAGGATGTGAGGCATATTCCTGACATGCGGTTTAATCTGCTCGCAATAAATACTCTCGACCGAATCAGGTATTTCAGTACTTTTGGTGATCAGAAGTGGAGGTTATCAAAGGGATCAATAGTCGTTGCTAGTGGAAAGTTTTGTTGTACGCAATACAAGACTTATGCAAAGTCTTGTAAGACTGGGGTAAATACAGTTGAAGATCCTTCTCTTGATTTATGGTATAAGAGGCTTGGGCACATGAGTGAAAAAGG
>CAVNYN010290685.1:0-39918 GCA_963692815.1 Nyctanthes arbor-tristis | reverse complement strand
CCCAGCTGTTGCATCAACTATTCTCACCGCAACCGAAAGACAATCCCCGGAAACAAGAAGTCCATATCTTGTAATACATGTTTCAAAACTTATCTCTACCGGCATAGGGACCTTTCGGAATGAATCCTCTTCAAGGTCAAATGATATTACACTTCTGCGCCCTGTACTTACCCAGTGAAGTCTCCCACAGAACAAAACTCCTTCATAAGATTCTCGGTCTGGTTTATAAGGCAACTCTCCTATGCTTCTCCATTCGTTCCGACTGAGACTATATACCTGGGCATCTGAGCTAGGACAATCACCATCATCATCCACCAGAGAGTAACCTATCCTGACTAGTTTGTACTCTTTGGTAATTCGATGGCATCAAAATCCCCATGAATGGAGCAATTTGTCGGAACCCATCTCGGGTACGACTTTATAGTCCCTGGTAAAAGGATTGTATATCCATATCCCGTGCCCATCTAAACCGAAACCTTCTAAGCGCAGAAGGCCATTGCATGAGGCCATGACTCTCATGAATTTCGGAATGAAATCGGCAAACGGAGTTTCAAGTTTACACGCAATTTCATTATCACCAATATGATCAGAAAATTCAATGAAGTGAAGCTTGTTCCAAATACCATAATTATCACATGAATGGAAAAAGAGAAATTTGATTCCGGGATTGCGAGAGATGTGAAGATGAAACAAATGTGGATCCTGCGACGCGATCATCCAGGATCGACATACGAACCTGTAGGACTCGACAATAGATTTGATGGGAAGCCTAGAGAGGATGTCTTTGATGTTGTCCTGCGGTAGGAGAGCAAAGCTAGTTATGGATTCTTCATCGTCTTCTTCCTTCTTGTGGGACTTTTTTCTCTTCAATGATCTGTGGAAAGTACTCATGGCGGCTGAAAAGACACACAAAAGAAAAAAAGATGAATTTGATGGGGAGAAAAAAAAGACTAATTCAGCCCGAATATATATTTCATAGGAGGTGCTAATTATTTTAATATATCGTATTACTATGAAAAAAATGAAGGAAAAATCAATAAAGCAAAGTAGTCTAAATCAGAGTTAATTGAATATAGACTACCAAAATCGATGTATGGTAATAATTCTATCGAGATATGAAAAGTCACATGGTAGATGTGACTCAGTTTCACTGAATGGGTGAAAAAGTGTTCATATAATAATCATCTAAATGAATCTGTGCTATATAATGTCTGTAAGTTTTCATGTCCTTAATTAGATAAAACTCTCTAAAACTCCTTTTGAGGGGGAAAACTCTATGAAACAAGATCCCAGTTTCTATCAGTAATATATTAATTAATGATAGGAATGAATTTAAGTTAACATATTCGAAATATCAAAGTGCACAAATTTGAAGATTGATGCTATATATATGCCCTATATATCTATAGGGCATCAAGGGAAATATAAAACGTGAAAAATTAATTACTCTATGTGCTCACCAAAATTTTAGAAAGTTTGATAAAATTATTATCTTATTTCTTTTCTTTTTTTTTCTCTCTTTTTTTTTTTTTTTTTGGTCATTATGTTTCATTTTTTCATGATATTCTAAGAACTAGCATTAGTAAATAATAACCATTTTCTTTTCACTCAATTACCTACACCCATAGTTATTATGAGGTTAATATAAAATTATTTTTATCTATTTATCACTCTGGATCTTAAATATATTACTGAAATGCCCAGTTTGACCTTAAATCTCCAGTTTCAATCACTCTTGGGCAGTAGTAACAATTAGAGCATCAAATTATATTATCCATATCCTTGGTACCAAGTTTCATGATATCAGTTGGTAAAATAAGTATATGTGACAAACCTATGTAAAAGATTATATTATATCACCCCATGGGGGAGCCAGCACACGAAAGTGGGGTAAGCTGGATCGAAAACTCAAAAAAAGTTACATAAGCTTTAATTTTGCAAAATATTAAACAAACTCAATTACTCAAGTGCATTACAAAGTTTGCAACTACTCAAAATCTAGTACATTAGGCTAAAAAGTTAGTTGGACCCAACAATTTTTTGCTTTAGCAAATTCATCAACAAGAGAGTCTATATCTATTGTGCTAACAAGTTCTCTTTCAATAAAAATTGTGAAACTATCAGCAAGAAAGTCATCCTCCATCTTGTTCGAATTGCAGTCTTCTATACAATCAAAGCATTTAATAAAATCCATTAGAAAATTTATTTTGTCTTAGATAATTCACTTACTCACAATGAAAAAAATAATATCGTCAACCAACCAACAAGTCAAGAAGCCAAATTATCAACCATATACAAACAAATCTCCAACGATCATCAAAGGATGAATTGCCACTATATTCAATGACTAATTATCAATTCAAAATCAATTCTAAATTACTATAAATATATTTCATTCCTAATTCCCCTTAGACTAATTATGATTTCCTTCAACCATTAGTCCATTACTTACGATTTTCCTCTTATTTCTTAATTCTTTTTTCAAAGTCCATTCTAATCTATTCCTAATTCAAGTATTCAACCATTAGTCAGTACTTAAGTTAATCATTTATATGTTCTTAAAGACTTAACCTCTCTCGATGACTATATATGAAATTCAACCATATAAATATGAAATTCAACTATTCTAATCTCCTAATCACCTACGTATATCTAATATATGAAATTAAATTCTCTATAAACATGGAGGTTAGAGGTATTTGGCTATTTTCTTAGATTAGGGCAAAATCAATCTAGGAATTAGGGCTAGAATAAATTACCCGATTGAAGCTAAAATCTAGATGAACCCGTCGCCCAACCTTTGCTTGCCTCTCCGCCGGCGCTCGCAATCGGAATGAGGCTGTGTCCACTGGGAATCGGCCGTCTGGACGCTAGTCGCTGCCCTGGGTCGAACGACGAACAATGGAGGCCTAAAGCACAGCTGCACAGACGATCTTCTGCCCTCTGAATTCTGCTCGACTGATTGTCTGATTCTTATCGTTCCATAATAGCTTAGTCTGTTGGGCTGGCCGTTTTTATTATTATTATTTTTGGATTGTTTCATTGTGACTGTGACTGAAACTCAAAAATCCAAACCCCCGAGCCCATTTAAAGCTCAAAAATCCAAACTCCCCAGCCCATTTAAAGCTTGTCTTAGGCACATTATTCTTTTAATTTATAAATTTACTTACTACAGATTTGACAATTGTTTAATTATAACGACATATTTCATATTTTTTTTTACATTTTCAATACACATTTTATATCTCTCCTCATTATAATTTCCTCACATTTTGACAAATAATGAGCATCAAACAAGCACTTAGTCCCATGAGCCCAATTTGAAGACCCCTAGGCCAGACACGGAGACATGGGTGGATTATATATTTTACTTATCACACCACATTTTAACTATACTCATCATCTTTTATGTTTTTAATTTTTTACACTTATATCATTAACTTATTTTTATCATATTTTTATTTTAACATCTTATTATCATGACATTTTATATAGAATGATATTTTGATTCTAAATATTTCAATGTAAGAATTGCTTAAAATTTTTAAATAAACGAACTTGTAATATCTAATACACAACTATATATTTTCATATCATTTTATTTCATATCATTTTAAGGTACACAAATCAATTTGTTTAAAAAATATATTCTATCATTAAGAACATGGAGGATAATTAAGCTAAAAATTTGAGAAAAAAAGTAGCGAAAACTTTTAGGGGCTTAAACACTATAAGAAAAAATATTAGGGATATTCATATTAATAAAAATGTTGTGTGTTTATTAAAATAAGTTGTGTATATATAATTAGCTTTATCTTAATTTGAATTCTTTTTAGTAATTATTAATTTCAATTCCATTTTTCAGTAATCTCTTTGCACAATTTTTGATTTACAATATGACTCGACAACTTTAGATTTTAAAGATTTATTTTCTTTACAATTCCATTTTAGTACCTAACTCTTAGATGTTGTTTTATGAAGAATCATTTTACCTTTTTCTTTTTATGTTAATATATCTTGCTTTCTATAAAAAAAAATGTATAGATAAATAAACAATAATAAGTAGTTCATTTGCGTTTTTCCATTTAAAAATTTTAGTTTATCTTTATATATTGATAAATGTTGTAAATTGTTTTAAGCATAAGGTAACCAAAGATCAGCACAGTTGAGTACATAAATATTGTTATGTAAAAATAATTTAAATTAATGGCACATTTGTTATATGTAGTTGTATATTATAGTTAATTAAATTTATAATATTAATTTTTTTAAAAAAATTATAATATTACTTAGGAACATGAGATTGAATTGAATATATATATATATATATATATAATAAATGAATGGTGCTAATTTAAAACCTAATTTCGATTTTGTAGGACCGAGTTGTTCTAAATTAGAAGTTTTGAAAATTCTATACATTTATATTTGAGTTTTTTTTTTTTTTAGGATACACTATATTTGAATTATTTAAAAGTTAGAATATTTCTGTTTGCGAGAAATGGTTGAAATATACTCCTCTCGAAATTTATTAAAAAGAAGAAAGGCTGGTATATTTCTTATTCAATTTCCATTTTAAAAATAAATGAAATCAAATAAATTAATTAAATCAAATTTAGATAGTTAAGGATAATTTAGAATTCTATGAAATTAAGCCTAAGAGCTTCAATTTAACATCCAATTTGTATATATTTTGGGTTACATACAATATAAAAGAAAACAATTACGTTGTGTTAAATGTAATATATTAAGAAATATAAATATTTGATGTGATTTTATATATTGATTATAGATAATTAATTTTATGGGTATATGTGTAAATTGATAGTGGTATTATAATCAAAAATGTCTTTTAACCGTGGTACATTTATAATGTTGTGTGGAAATAAAATTTCAGGGTTGCAATATCATTGCCCAAGCGAAGAATCGTTTAGGGGCAAAATAAATACAACTTAATCAACGCAAGACCAAGATGAAATATCAGAGTATTGCTTGTTTATAGCTAACAAGAGTAGTATTGTTTATCAACACAAGAGTTAATTGTGTCGTCCACAACATGAAAGCAAAGTGTTGGAGTCTTATCAGTAAATCAGTTCTTTAATTAAGCAAATGGTTTTTAACTGCATGCAAGTCTTGCTCACTCACATTATCTACAGCCTCATGTGATACGATGAAAACAACTAGTCATGTTACATGGAAGTAGACGACAGTTGACAAGAGAATTATTGCCTATATAGAAACAGAGAAAGTGTTTGGCAACTGCTTGGATTATAATATGCCATGTGGCATTATTTCATTAGTTTCACTTTTTTCAAAAAGTCAAAAAGTAAGAGTCAAGCCACAATATTTTACTTTTTACAAAAAACAACTAATAAAATGATGTCATGTGGTGGATTATAATCCAAGGAGAGTAATATTATTTTCTATTAAATTGCGAAATTCCCTATCAAAGCATTTTGAAATTGAAGATCAAACAGCGCGCAAACACTAATTCTTTTTCAAAAAACCTCAACTGGTTTCCACCGTAAAAGGGTGGTATTCTAGTTTAGAATCTAAGCTAGCTAATAGCATCAAGTGTCACCTTGAACGGTGACATTGGCAAAGTTCCTCCAAAAGTGACTTTCTTACAGATTTTAGTAAAACAATTGTAAGAAACCAAAGCTTCTCCCTTGTAATCAAGCAATATCTCCCCATTGTTATGAAGGCATAGAATCCGCACAAGTCTCCCTCCAATATTGCTCCTCCAGCAAGGATCAAATTTCAAAAATCCGTCCCGAAGACTATACTGTTTTACCCAAGACTTTTTTACTCCATACTCTTTCATCACCCATATTTGCACTCGTCTAGTTGGATAAAGTTTTCTCACGGCAATCGATAGACATCCCCCTAAGACAGCAAGCTGAGCTGCTAAACCTCTTCTGAAAACAGCAAGTTGAGCTGATCCTAACCCTCTTCTGCAGATAACCTTGCTAGGCATCGGGACCTTTTTGAACGAATCGTCTGCAAGATCAAAAGATACTATACCAGGAAAAGAATTTGATAGTCCTCTGCGCCATAGGCGCCAATCACTTAGCCAGTGAAGTCTCCCGCCGAGCAAAACTCCTGAAGACCGGTCTAGTTTATAAGGCAACTTCCCTGTACTTCTCCAGGCATTCTTACTCAGGCTATACACCTGGACGTCTGACTTAGCTGCTCGAATATCGCCATCATTCTTCCGACGGTAACCTACACTAATTAGTTTGTACTCTCGAGTAATTGGATGGCATCCGAATCCTCGTAGGATATGTGAATATTTGGAATCCAATAACTCGGGTACAACGTTATAGCCCCTTGTAAAAGGACTGTATATGCATATGAAGCCACTATCTATCCCAACCAAACACAGAAGGCCATTGCATGATGCAATCATTATGGATTTGGGCATGAAACAGGGGAAGGGTTCTTCAATTTTACTCACAAGTTCATTCTCATAATCAGAAAATTCAACAAAGTGAAGCCCGTTTGGACTACCATAAAAATCAGTACAATGGAGGAAGAGAAATTTAAAGCCTGGGCTGCGAGAGATGTGCATATGAAACAGATGTGGATCTCGGGACAAAAGACCCCAGTATCGACTGACCAACCTGATTGGATGATATATTTGACAGGCAGCCTGGATAGTATGTCCATGGCGATTTCCTGCGGCAAACTAGTTATGGAATATTCTTCATCTTTCCTTCGCGTGGCACTTAATCCTTCTCTTAATTGGTCTCTGAACACTCATGGATACAAAATGAATGATGAAAAATAGAGAACAGTTTATGTATAAAGCCCGGAAGCCAGCCTGCAACCTGACGATCAAAATTCAAAAGGGAGTCTACAAAAACCCTAATTTGATTTTACCCAATCTATTGGACGTTGCCTGAATGCCAAAACCCGGCCCATATCGTGGAGAGCAATGCTATGGGTGCTGTAAGTTATGCAACCACTTATATATATTGGTATGCTTGAGAACATCTATTAATGTACAATCACATCAATTTTTGGTCAATAGTTATCATATAGGTCATATGTAGGAATAGCAAGGAAAAAACAAAACAAAACCCGATCTGTACCAAATCCTATGGATATCTATCTCGAATGGTAAGAATTTTTTATGATTGGTAGGTTGTGGGGCAATCTGATTCGGAGAGTTTGTAGGATGACAACGGGGTGGATCGGGCCAGCAGCCCCAATTGTTTCAGGTCGGGGCTCGGGTCGGTTGGGGCAACAAACTACCTCGTTTAATTTTTTTATTATTATTTTTTTTTTTTTTTTGGGGATTTGAAGGTGAATATTTTGGGGTTTCTATACTACTTGAAATTCACAACACCCTCAATTTTATTTTAATAAAATTTGGGGTTTTGTAATTTGACTAAACGGATCGGGGCAAGCTTGATTCGCCCCCACCCCGCGACCAGTGGCTGGTCAGCGGATCACGCCCCGTTCGAATTAGGGCACCGCGGGTAATCAGTCGGGTTAGGGTAAAGTGTCATCCCTAGATATATGGGAGGGGAGGGAGAATAAGAGAAGGGCGGGTATGGCTTGAACTCAAGATCTCTCTCGCTCAGAACATAAAAACCTAACCACTGGAATACTTGTTCGAACCACAAATAGCTAGTATTCTTAGATTTGTAAAAACATAAATCGTAAAAATAATATAAAATTTATTGATATATTAGATAATGAACATGTTTTAAAAGTATCATTTTTTTAATAAAGAATACGATAAAAACAATTAACTTTTTGATGTTTTCATAATAATTAGTACATGTTATACAAATTTTTTATAGTTAAATTGTGCCCCACTCGATCGGTGTCCTGGCTCTGCCACGGTGTGTGTATTGTACAAATTTGTAGTACCAAATATCAATTTCCTATCATCGACATACCCAAATTTGCACTTTTGTTCCCAGCCTTACAGCGGGAAAAAGAGAGGGGGGGAGGGGGAGGATAATAGTGTAAATCTGTAAAGTTATGAATCACCAAAAAAAATAACATTTTCTCACTTCATCTAGCACGTATCAATATAGGCGAGAACTATTATATCCACTATTTTTCTCCAGAAATACAACACCGACAACGGAGAATTCCCTCCTGGAAAAGTTAATCCCCCCCGGCCCCCCCCCCCCCCCAAAAGAAAGAATAATGAAAGCATTGATAAATAGTAAAACATATACTTTTAACTTTTTACGCAACGGCCCTTGTAGGATAATTAGGCCAAGTTTCAAGATTAGCTGAACATGCTAAGTAACAGAACAAGAATTTCTATTATCTGATAATGGTATCAATTCACTAGACTGGGAATTTCATCAAGTGTTTTTTGTATCAAAAGAATGATTGCCTGGTCACAGTTTAATAGCAAGTTTAGCATTTTTGATAATTGACAAGCTAAAAAATAATTTATATGCTTGTCCAAATGCGCTTATACCTGGCTGTAACTGGATCCTGACTGGCAATATTGGTGAACCCATTAAAAGCAAGGTTAAGAAAAACAAAGCTCGTGTCCTAGTGGAGCATTTGGTTCTGCTCTGATAGTTTGCTTATTGTCTCTTTGAGCAAGTCGGAGACAAAATGATCAAGGGTGAAGTTTGAAAACAGAAATTACATTTAACTTTCAAAATATAGTCCCAGTTATGCTCCACATGGAGAAAGGATTCATCATACTCATATATCAGCAAGAGATCGAGACCAAAGTTCTGGTCTCATATTTTCCCATTTTCTATTTTATTGGACAGTTTAGCTTCTGAAGAACAGTTATGTTCGTTTCATCTCTCAGCTCGTAGATTTGAACTGTTTATTGTTCCTGAAAGAAATATTTGGTAGTTTGTGAACCAAAAGGTCTGACAACTATGACAAGATCATAATTTAAATGGCCACCCTTAAAAGATCGAATATGATCTCCTTCCAGCAACAAGCAATGTAAAAATCTACTCCGGAAAAGGTATATCTAATTCCATAAATTAATATACCCATCAGCATAACTCCATAATAATAATAAAGTGATTTCAAAAAGTTTTCCTCTCTCCCTACAAGCACACAGAAGAAAACATTTCTGCCCATGTATTCCCCAGCAGAATTTTTTTTTTCATTGTCTTCTTGTCCAAACCTTGCCATCAGTATCTACCGTGAAAATATCTGTCATAGCGTCTTCAATTACAGATCAGTTAGCAAATACTTCTTTTTCAGCACACTTCCAACTGGTTTCCACTGCGAGAAAGCAGTATTTTAATATGAATTTTAGAATCTAAGCTAACGAGCAAGCATCAAGTATTGTCTGAAACTGTGGTGTGGGCAATGTTCCTCCAAAAGTGACTCTCTTAAAAATTTTAGTAACACAATTGTAAGAAACCAAAGTTTCTCCCATGTAATCTAGTAAGATTTCCCCATTGTTAAGAAGACATAGAATTCGTACAAGTTCCTAGCCATACCTCCTCCAAGTGCTATGAAATTTTTGAAATTCAGCTCCAAGACTATACTGCTTGACCCAAGACGCTTTGGCTCCGTACTCTTTCATCACCCAAATGTGCACCATATAAACCTGTAACACGAAACCGACAGACAAACCCCTAAAACCGAAAGTCGAGAATTCCTACTGATTCTTCGGAAAATAATCTCAGCAGGCATGGGGACCTTTTTGAATGAATCATCCGCGAGGTCAAAAGATATAACATCAGGAAAAGAATTTAATTGCCCTCTCTGCCGTTCACTCAACTAGTGAAGTCTTCCATTGAACAAAACTCCTTCACCAGACAATGGGTCAGGTTTGTAAGGCAACTCTCCTATGCTTCTCCATTCATTTCTACTCAAGCTATATACATGGGCCTCTGACACGGCACAATAATTTGTAGAGTAACCTATACTGACTAGTTTGTACTCTTTAGTAATTGGATGGCATCCAAACCCATATGAATGAAGCAGACGCCAATATTTGGAATTCAACTCGGCTATGACTTTATAGTCCCTTGTAAAAGGATTGTATATGCATATCCATTGCCTATCTAAATCTAATTCCAGTAAGCGAAGAAGGCCATTGCATGAGGCCATTACTGTTAAGAGTTTTGGCATGAAATCGGGAAACGTTTTTTCAATTTTACTAACAATTAATCCATTCTCATCAATATCAGAGAATTCAATGAAGTGAAGCTCATTTCCCTTATAACAATGGAAAAAAAGGACCTTAAATCCTGGACTCCGAGACATGTGCATATGAAAAACATGTGTATCTTGGGGCAAGAGCTCCCAGGATCGAGAGACCAACCTGGATTGGATAACAGATCTGATGGACAGCCTGGAGAGTATGTCCTTGGCGATTTCCGGTGGTAAACAACCCAAGCCAGTCATGATAGCTTCTTCATCTTCGTCCTCCTAGTGGCGGCATTTTGTTCGCTTCTTTGGTCTCACAAGACCCATGGCTGAAAAGACTTAAAGATGAATGATGAACAAAACAGGCGTATGACGCCATAGCTGCAACCTCGGAGTTCAGAATTGGGTTAATTTCATAAACCGTGACCAACCTTTGAGTTATCAGTGGGGTCCCAACTTTTTTTTCTACTTCGTAGGTCTTCAGTTTTTTATAAATTCACACAATAAATCATTATTGACAGATTTTGTCAATATTATCATTAACTTTTCTATAAAATTACTGTTATATCGCTTAACTTTTCAATTTTAAAAACAAAATATCAAAAAAATTAAAAAAAAAAAAGAAAAAGAAAAAGCACACCACATCCTCCCCTTCCCTACCTAGAATTGCTGCCAGAAACGACAGCAAACTATTGCGCTGCCATTTTCAGACTGCTGTTTTTGACAACAAATAGGGAGATTCACCCTCTCAAAAATATTGCCATAAATGACAGTCGACTGTTGCCATTATGTTGTCATTTCTGGTAGCAAACGGGGTACCCCATTTGGCTGCCAAAAATGGCAACATTCCGTTGGCCATTTCCGGAGGCCATTGTTGGGTTGGGTTTGGTTGGGTTGGGAGGGGAGGTTTTTTCTTTTAAAATTTTTTATTATTTTTAAATCTTTTGTTTTTAAAATTAAAAAGTTAAGTGGTATAACGATAATTTTATTGAAAAGTTAACAGCAATATTGACGGAATTGATAAAAAAAAGACATTGGGTGAATTTTTGAAAAGTTGAGGACTTAAGAAATCCAAAAAAAGTTGATGACCCAACTTATTCTTAACTCAAAGGTTAGAGACGATTTGTGAAATTAACCTTTTAGAATTTGGTAACCATTTATAAAAAATAGGCTTATAAATGGATTTAAAATTCAAATTTTGTGTAGGTATCAATATATAATTGTGTCATGTGGAGGTAATGATTAAAATGATGTGAAAGTTCACATCACATCAACTTATTCTTAACTCAAAGGTTAGAGACGATTTATGAAATTAACCCTTTAGAATTTGGTAACCATTTATAAAAAATAGGCTTATAAATGGATTTAAAATTCAAATTTTATATAGGTGTCAATATATAATTGTGTCATGTGGAGGTAATAATTAAAATGATGTGAAAGTTCACATCACATCAAATATGTGGTGTTGCCATGTGTTTAAATTTTAAAATTTAAACTAGTTGATAAATATATTTGATTTTTAAATGATAGCCAAACATAGGATGTGAATGCCCTAAATTTCAAACATTTCTCTTTCAATATAAAGACACAAGAAAACTACAAGCGGTTTCACAAAGGTTTCATAAAAGAAAGAACATGTGGTTTTTTAATCGACATTTCTCTTTCAATATAAAGACACAAGAAAACTACAAGCGGTTTCACAAAGGTTTCATAAAAGAAAGAACATGTGGTTTTTTTACTTTTTATAACTGTGCGGGCTAGTTTCCGTTTCTTTAGAAAATTCGGGGTGGGGGCGTGAATGAAAGCCTTCTAAAATGTTGATCAGATTAAATCTTTTGTTTTCATTATTATGTGGTTAACTTATTATCATTGAGATTACGTCCTCAATATTTAATTTTTGTTTTGAGGGTCCTCAACCTTTAAAAATCGTTACACCTAAAGTCCCTCGAACAGAAACCGTCTATTGCTAATTTTAGAGGTATTTTTGTAAAATATAAAAAAAATTATTTTAATTTTTAAAAGAATAAAAAAAAAAGGAAACTCTTAAAAGAATAAAAAAAGAAGGGAAGACCCCCCGGTTGCCGGAAATAGTAGTGCTTCCAATGGCTGCCGAAAATGGCACGAAAATGGCAGCCAAAGGCGCTGCCATTTGACTGCTATTTCCGGCAACAGAGGGGGGCTTCCCCCATTTTGGGCTTGAAATGGCAGCCATCTTGTCTGCCATTTCTCGCCCAAAAAGGGGGAGAAACTCCGCCCTTTTTTAGCCGAAAATGGCAACACTCTTGGCTAAAATGGCAGCCAAAAGTGCTGCCATTTCCAATCAAAAAGGAGGGGAGACTCTCTACCTTTTGGCCGGAAATGGCATGCAACCGGTTATCCAAACCTCTCAAGGAAGTGAACATAACCTTTGCCTTCCAAAGCAACAGCTTCCGGGATAAGGCCAACTTATAAGCTATAAGCCAAACACGTACAGGGATTTCAATTAACCATTTCAAATGAAAATAATAATCTATATATAGTTATATAAAAAGACAAGTCAAAGCTATAAGCCAAACACGTACAGGGATTTCAATTAACCATTTCAAATGAAAATAATAATCTATATATAGTTATATAAAAAGACAAAAGTCAAAACTTCCACTGCTTGCTTCTCATACAAAAACCTATCTAATATATAACGTTTCTATCCAGTTACATTATCCTATACTGGTGGATAATACAACCACAAGCCTTGTGGTCATAATCTCATCAGAGGGGGAAAGCAAAAATACTAGTGCATCTTGATTTCAACTGCGGAAGATTTCTTTACATGGGCTTCTTCTTCCTCTGCATTCGCTGCAATTTTCTCCACTTCAAAAAAATCTGGTAGGATAATCCAGAGAAGACCATGAAGACGCTTGCCCATTGCTTATATGAAAGAGGATTGCCACTCAGCAGTGAAGATACTACTATGCTTACAAATTTCCGAGTTGTAGTAATGGTCGTGTTTGTCAGAGAACCAAATCGACTAATGGTTAGGAATATGAAATTTTGTCCAATTGCACCACACAAACAGTAGAGCAAAATGTCCCATGCTGCCTCTGGATGCTGCTTGCAGAACTGAATTGCTTCATATCCACTCGCATTTGGCCAGCCAAACATGAATATCATATTGTAAATCGTACCCCACAAATTCATCCCTAGCATTATATTCCACGCGCTGGTCTTGGGGTACCTAAACAAGATGGGCAACTTCTATTGGTAACTGGAGTAATTGCATCAAGTGTTTTTTCACATAAAAAAATGATTGCCCCGCTTACAGGTTAATAGCTAGTTTAGTATAATTGACAAGCTTGAAAATGTTGCATATGCTTGTTCGCATGCGACAATCTAGTATTCGCATCACATAAATGACTGTTAACTATTATAAGACACATTTGGAAGCACCAAGAAATTAACGATAATACCTGGCAGTAATTGAATCTTGAGTGGCATTGGTGAATCCATCGAAAGCAAGGTTCAGAAAACAAAGTCCATATCCTAGTGGGGCATTTGGGTGTGCTAGTTTGCTTATTGTCTTCGAGCTAGTCTGAAACAAAAAGGAAATAAAATAAAGATAGATAAAGGAGAAGGAAATGAGCTACTGAATGTTTTCTCTTTTCTGTGCAAGAAAAATTTATACTTCAGTTACATCGTTTGACAGAAGTTCCAATGGATAATGAAGATTTAGAAAAAGGATTAATGCAGAAAATGAATACAATTTAGCTAGACATTGAGAAAGCCTCCACAAGTCACTAATCATTTTTATTTCATGTAACACTTCAATCAGCAAGAGAGACTGAAATGTGGTGATTTCTGGTCTCATATTTTCCCATTTTCTATTATATCCGACAGTGTAGCGTTTAAAGAACAATTACACTCTCTACGTCTTCTAAGTTGCTGGATTTGAACTGTTTATGTTTCCTGACAGATATATTTGGCTGTTTGCTAAGAAGATATATTTGGTTGTTTGCTAAGAAGGTCTAACAAGTGTGACAAGATCATAATTCAGATGGTCACCTTTGAAAGAGCGAACATGGATACACCTCCAGCAACAAGTAAGGTACAAATGTACTCTGGAAAGGTATATCTAATTCCATAAACTAATGTACCCATCAGCATAACTGCACAAAAGAATTATCAACTCATAAGATCATAGTTCTGAGCTTTCCTATCTGGTCCCGAAATAAAATTTACTGTGAACAGGTTCCAGCACTTTTAAGCAACATGACCATGTTGGATTTATTCTAAAACCAGTTCACGACATGCGAAATATGTTCATGTGATACCATTACAGATCAAATTTCCTCTTCTCTATCAATCTTACTGAAGATGAGCAAGGCTCATGATGCCCAGGTAGAGACAGCGACCTAACCATTCAATTTAGATAATATGGTCAACAACTCACCTGGAATCATTTTTGAGGATTTTGCCAGCACCTGCATATAATAACAGTGGTCTTAGTATATAAAAGTTTGCATAGCCTAAAAGTTCCTTACATTGTGACGCATGTCACAGTTACATATTCAAATGAACTTCTGATTGGACTTCTCTAAATGTAGAATGAACTAAATCTTGCGTAAACATCTCCAAAGAGCTTCAAAACCAATCAACAATGATACATGCACTGATAATGCAACCAACTAGACTCTGAGAAATCAGAATTTATCATAATCACACAATATAAGAATATCCAAGAATCAGTTGCATTTGCATATAACGCAACATTCTACGCATGGAGACCAATTAAAATATTTTTTTTCCCTTTTCTATGGTTTTTTTTTTTTTTTTGGGGGTGGGGTGGGGTGATCAAACGTCCATTCACTATCCCCCAAGTGAGACTATTATTCCATGAAACTTGTTAAGCTGCAAACAGGTTTTCTACTCAATGATGGTTATTTAGTCAAAGGTGGAATGAGCATTGTTCTGTGATGAAACTTCAGTCCATCTCAACCAGCGCATTCCTAGAGGAAGATAAATTACCATAAAAGTGACCAGTGAACAAGAGAAGTGCAAATATTGTCAATTACAGGCAATAGAATACTGCAATCAAGTTGAAAAACACACAGATCACAGAATCTCAGACATGCCTGAACAAGGCAACTCCACAGATTTTATGAGACAGAGCATTCCAGCTGGCTAACAAGTGGACTTTATGTATTAAACTTTAAATACTATCAGTTATGGGAAAAGAAAACCACAATGCAAGCTGAAATCACCAGAATTAGGAACATGCCTGAGCAGGATAACTAATATACTTCAATGCTTCAATACCCATAGCCGGACCAATTGTGTTTGTGATGCCAGCACTCCAGTAACTCCACCAAGGAGCACCACCACCACCATTGGACCAAATCTTTATCACTGCACAAAAATATTATTGACACTTTAAGCATGCATTTTTGACACAAAGTAAAATGAGTATCTGCGAAACTTACTTATATATGACCAAATCAGACATACTACATTTTGCGCCAGGTTCAGAAATGCCAAGTGCTCGAACCTCTGTTTGTCAGGACCGAATCTCTTTGTCGATCTAAATCAAAAAACCCAAGAAAAATTTAAACTTGCTTAGAAACACTCCTACGTATTAACTAAAAAAAAAATCTAAAGACTCACACCAGAAAACAAAATAGAGTCAAATACATTAAAAAATAGCCAACAATAAAGGCCCAAATTAACATCACAAAGCAAAAAAAATAGGAAAAAAAATCCTAATTGAGTAAGCTTTCTATTTTCATGAATCCTCCACGTTTTCTCCTAAAACACGGATTCCCAACAATTAAATAAATTGACAAAATTATCTTTGTAAAATTGTAGGATTCAATTTTAGATGTATAGAACCCCGAAATGATCATAAATTAGCTTCTCAATGAAACTAATCACTTTGATTAAACACACAAATAAAGCCTTAGAATTTAATCTACAATGCCTTACACAGTCTCTTGGAGGACGCCTTGGTAAATATAAGCAGACCAAATGCCAGCGACACATAAGGATAGGAGTAGAACACGGCTGAGTCCGGCACCGTGAGACTCCATTGCAGGGTAAATTCGCCGGAAACCACCAGATCGCCGCCGTAAATCGTCACCGGAAGAACGACGTTTTCTTTTTCTTTTCTTTTTGTTATTGCCCTCCGAGTATTGTTTTTGATATATATTTCAACTCCCGGTGCAGTTTGTTGAGCTCGGGATTTTTATATGCACAGGAGAAGTGGGGTCGATGCACGTTTGATTGTCTACGTGGAATGATATTATTGGTTACTGTGACAGAAGGTGAAATTTCATTGGTGGAGAAGACGCATTGCACTTGAATAAATGGGTTGAAATGCATTGATGGTCTCCTAATTTTGAGTGGAATTGTAACTGAGTGCATTGTTTTCAATTAGGTTCAACTAGGTAACTGATTTTAATTTTCTTGAGAACATGGTCCTTCCATCTTCTAGCATGCCATTTTAAATAAAGAATATGGTACTAACGTTCGAACTTTGAACACTAGAATATAGGTTGGTCAAAAAAAAAATTTTTTTGAACGCTAGAATATTACTGTTTCAATGTGAAAATAAACTACGAGATTTGAGAAAAAGAAGTGTTTACCATTGAATATTCAATTAAAGAAGGCAATGACAATGAATTCTGTAAATAGATGAATAGCAATATTACCCTTTTCAGTTTATATATATTGGAGCAAAAATTGCTTTGCGTTCCGTGATTAAAAATAAATGGATGATTGATGTGTTTATCTAGCTAAAAACAACCTTACCAACTAAAAGCGTGTTCTCACATTTCAATTTATTATTATTTTTTATAGGTATTATTATTATAGAAATTTTATTTTACCTACACGCAAATATATTATTATGCACACTTGCATATATATCAAACATCTAAACTATAAGCACATTTAAACAAAGCAAAATGAAGTAGTCTGATGTGTAAGAAATCAGAAGTTGAAGGACATAGTCATGAAGAGAAATAATAATAATAACAACAACAACAATAACAATATGTAAAATATGCACACTTTTCCCCTTCTCCTATCTACCTCTTATATGTGAGAGGGAAAAAAAGGAGGCAGGTATGCAAACAATTCATTGATGAGTTGATAACAAAAAGAGCATTACAAACATTTAAAAAAAAAAAATCAAACATTTTTTAAACTTAAAAGTTTTAATCTATATAATAATAGCAAAACTTGATTTGAGTCTTTGACAATTGGGAGGAATCTTTGACATACATGGTACATGTGTTATGTATGTGGAGTGTCTATGTGTATGTTATATGTACCATAAAATGTTATAGTACATGACACATATAGTATGAGAAAGGGACTTGCTATTAATGGGAAAAGTATATCATTCGCGAATTCTGGATTCTCTTTTTGGACATAATAATCAATTATTAGAATTAGAATGCTGTCGTCTCTTTAAAAAAGGAAAAAAAAATGTTGTCAGCAGGTTGTGGCAATAGTTATTATTATTTTATTGAAAATGACGTTTAGATCTATTTTAGTTGACTTTTTTATATTATTATTACTAATAAATATACGTGTGATACATGTATTACGTTTTATTTTTAATTTAAATCCGTATAGATATTATTATACAATTTATGTAATTGATAATACATGAAATATTAATAATATTTACTTTAATAATAAAATAAAATAAAGTACAACACATAATATATAATACCTATATAATATCCTGAAAAAATTTAACAATAAATTTGACGGCACAATAATTATTTTGCCAACAATTAAAATAAATACTTGAATCTTTTATCATTTTTGTCCCAAGATTGGCCAAATTATCCCATAGATACAAGGTGCTAAATTTGCCAAATTTAGAGGAACTAGTTATTTTTGATAATTACTAATTTTTCAAATCATAAGATATGTGATATTTTTTTAATTAATGAATTGTGCTAATTTTGACAAGTGTTAAGACACTTGTTATATTTGTAAATAATGAATTTTCTACTCTTGCCAAATCTTGAGACACTTGTTAGTTTTATTATTTGTGGATTCCAAATGTTGTTTAAAAATAATTAATTCTTACAAGTATAAAATGCCCAAAGTTAAAGAAATCGACCAAGTTGCACCACAATTCTCCACCATCCACTTAAAATTCGTCGAAAGTTAGGGAGTGTAGAAAAATACTATCAAAACCCCACCAAAACACATATTTACTACTTAAAAATGGCCCCCTTCCATAGGAATATCACAACTTAACGAGCCACTTTAAGTGAGGAATATCAAGGTTTTAGAAGTATTTTCCACTTAGAATTAGAAAAATCTTTTGCAATTCTTTGAGGTGAGTAGCTGATATTTTGATTCCCTTTCTTTTGTTTATAATGTTTTCATAAGATTTGCATCGATTTTTTATGCATCGTCATTAGGCAAAGAAATTGGTTTGTTACATTTGAATCACTAGTTAATACTTTACTATTTTTGCTTTGCTTTGTGGGATATGACCTTACTATGTAAACTTAGTCATTCTGGCTATGTGGTAATCTTTGTGGTAATATGACATTGCTACGTGATCTTGGTCATCTTGAATTTTTGAATCATGTGCGCACTATAGGTAGTAGTTTAACTAGTGATAGAGCCCTCTTGTGCATTCAAAAGCTTTGTGAAATTCATGATTTTCTTCAAATTGTGATTAAAAAGAAATTTCTTAAAAAGAAAGGTGAGTCAAAAGATTTTTTTTATTCATTGAGTACGTTGTACTCATATCCCTATTTTCTACAATTTTTTAGATAGTTGAAGGTAAGATATTGGCCAAGCAAGCTAAGAATCGGAGCATGCTCACTGATGAAAGTGGATTTTACATGTTGTAGGGAACATATATTGTGGAGCTATAAAGACATATTTTTGCTATAAATATAAAACTATAGATAAGCTTATTACATTTTGTATTAACAAGTATGTCGATGGAAAAGTTTTGATTTCCCTGATTTCGCTTGGTTAAGTTAATAAATGGAATACTTATTATCATAACTCATTATATTCTTTGATCTTTTCTAAATTTAAATGAAGTTGTGCAAAGTGTTCGTTTTGTAAGTCTCGTCCCCACTAATTGTACAAAAAAATTAAATTAAACTAAAAAACTTCCGCTCTCGAATATAAATAATAATGAAATTCCAAATCTAAAGTAGATGTGGTATATTTTCACATAAAAAAGTATACCTCACTTCATTAAAAAATAAGTATTTACAATATCATCGTTCTGGTTAAAGATTTACAGTGTAAAACTTACAACTGTTATATCCAATAATTGTATTATTTTTTGGATATTAAATTACAAGCCAGGAAAATGAAAAAGAATAAAACTACAAAAGATAGGTAAACACGTAGATGTATTGCACACATGTGTTTGAAAAATACATAAACATATAGATGAACATAATGGTTTTGTACATGCTCATTTTCAAAACTCATCACAAGACATAAACTCTAAAAATTGAGAAGAATGTAAGAATACAAAAATCAAATGTATTTTTAAAGGTTACTACTAAATAAAGCAATTCATCAAAGACATCAAAGTACTAAACCAAATGATACTTAATGTTACTAATGATAGTTTAACAATCATATATACTAATTATATGAAACTCTTTTGAAGATTTTGAAATAACTAGACGGACTTGTTGCAACATAAATATCAAAACACTTAGTTCACAATAACATAAGAAGATATTGAGATAGCAGTTTCTATTATATGATACAAACAAGGAAAATCTTACTATACAATTTAGCAACATAGTAGCGTCAACTCTTTATCTTAAATATAAATTGAGATGCCGATTTGTATTATATCCATGCAAAATAAGAAAAATCTCAATATACAAGGTATGGGATTAGGAACTTAAAAAAAAGGAAGAAGTTTCTGGGACGGTGTGACTTTGCAAGCTTTAAAAAAATAAAAAAATAAAAAATGTAGAACTTTCTGGGAAGCAAACTTTAAAAAAAAATACTGTTCACTGAACAGTAAAATGTCATTGGCCTTTTAATATTATATATATATATATATATATATATATATTATATAGTAGTGATTATATGGGATGTGTAGATAATAAATATAAATAATTGGAGACATTAATTATTGCCAGTTAGATTAGAGACCACTCTCCAATTTAGATAAACCGTATTTATTATTCATTAAAAAAAGACTTGAAGATAGTTACGAGAGTATTTGTAGAAATATTTGCAGTCATCAACCAACTCAATGGTTCTTTACGGAACAAGCTTTATGACATGATAGAATGTGCTAGGAACATGTGGTGCAGGACAAATTTATCAAAAATTCTAGAGAGAAATGAAAAATAGATATTAATGCGTGATATTCTTATGTAGTACATTTATATTAGATGATAAAAAAATAATTATGTATTCATCACCCAATTAATATGTGTCGCATAAAATGTCACTCATTAATGTCCTTTTTTCATGTTTCTCTAAAATTGCTTCAATTTTATTTATTTATTTATTTTTACTATAGAGTTATACGACATAAACTTAGCTGGTAACTTTCCCAATCACTTACTATTAAGTGATTTATTTATCACGAGATTGAATAAGATATATACACCCACATCAAGTATTTTGTTTTATTTTCAATTGAATTGAAATATATTGGCAATAAGACATACTAAGACAATACACGTGCATTGCACAGTAATATGGTAAAATTAAAAATGAATTATAAAATTTCTAAAATATAAAAACAATTTATGACAATGTCAAAGCACCTGTGTGATGCTAAAAAAAATTTTGAATTTAGAAAAAAATATTTATAATAGTTAAAATATGATATCAATTACAATATAGAAACAGAAAATTTTAGTTCTTAACAAAATTGTATAAATTGACATCATTTTTCTTAAAAAAATTACTCATTGTTTAGCCTTCCAGTCTCATATTTGGACATGTATTTTTAACTATTTACCAATTATATGTTAGCTTCTTCTTTTTTTTTTTTTTTTTAAATTGCAACGTCAAACCTTGCTAGCCCTTGCATCTATTTGCACTTTCATCATCAATCTTTAAATTTGTACTAACAGCTCTGAATATTATGTTAGTAAGTGCAACCTGAACACCCAACTCGATTATAAAACATTATTCTAAAACACAATCTAAACCACAACAATTAAAAAAAAAAAAAACAACGCATGGGTTGGGTTGGCTGTATTTTCAAATTTAAATTTGGTCAAACAAATGATGAACATATATCTAATGAGACTCACATATACTACATAAATTTCCATCATTAACTCCACTCATTCCCTTTCTCACTTTACTTAAAAACTAGATACTGACCAGTGCGTTGCACGGGAAGAATACATATCAAATTATTTTTAAAAAATAAATAATATGAAATTTTATAATTTTTTTTTTTTGGTATGGTGAAATTTTGTAAGGTTACGTTACCCAATAAGGAAGAATTAATTTTTAACATAAACTAAATAATAACGTAATTTTTTTCTTGTCATCTTAAGGTAACTATAATTTCCAACAAATTTCAGTCCGATTGTTATCTTTAAAACAAATAAATATAATTTTATTTTTTTACGCTAATTTAGATAAATAGTATCGTACGAAATAATTACTAGTTGAGAGGTTATGTGTACTGTGAAAATATTTATTATTCGAAACCAGTAAAGTCAAATAACTTGAAGATTATATAAATTAATAATAGATAAAAGTAGTCATATATAAAATAGTCGTATTTATTAATACTCATTTGTAACGGGAAAAATTAAGAAAAAATTACAATTATAATTTTCAATTAATTTAAACTAACGATATATGTGTATATGTGTGTGTGTGTGTTTAATTTCTATTAGTTATAAACTACAAATTTCAAGATATTAGATAATGAAATTTATCTATAATTTAAACAATTAAATGATGATACTTTTCTATTAGTTATTAAATTTAATAATAAATCTTATTTCAATATGGTGAATGGATAAGGCAAAAGTTAATAAAAAATTAAAAAAAAAAAGAAAAAAATTCAAAATACCACCAAGTTACCGCAATATGAACAAAATGTCTAAAAAGGCCCTACTAACAGATTTTTGGAGGAAAACTGTAGTACAAAGATAGTGCAACTTCTTTATTTAATTAATACATAGATGCATAAAAATGCTTTCATATGTGAATGCAAATAAAAAAAAATTTATTCCAATTTATGGCAATCTATACCTCGTTGTATTTATTTTTCCCACCGAAGTATGATAATAACAAAAATATTATTTTAATTTTTCCACACAACCTATGTATTTATTATCATTACTATTAAGGAAAAAAAGCTATTTTATTTCATGGAAATCTTTATCTTCTAATTTTCATTTTCATTTTCATTTTCAATCTTTATCTTTCAGCTAAATGATCTAATAAAGGAGATCGTATCATTATTATTTATCGATGCAGTGTTATGCAATTGATCCCATTTCAAAAATATTTTCGTTTATGAAAAAGGGATTAGTTTCTTCTAAGAAGCAAAGTTTCAAGTTATTGAACCTTGCAAGTGTTTCAATTTAGTTGGCGTTTTACTTGAATTTCAATGTTATATTTTGTTTGAATAATTTTCCATCTCCTGATACAAAGAGAAGATGGGGAAGGGAGGTAAATTAAGAGCGAGATGTGCGGTTTTCAACTCAAGTCCCCTACCCAAAGACTAGAGCATTCAATTACCTCTACCCAAAAAAAAAATATATATTCTAATCACTTGTTTGAATTTGAATAAAAAAAAGTGGATAAAACGTGTGATAAAATAAAATAGATATATGGCAAAATTGATGTAATGTGTTAACAGATAAAAAAAAAAAATTATGTCGTGTTATTTTGTTAAACATTTTGTGTATATATTTGTTCGAATGGCTCAACTCTTTTTTTCTCTCTTTTTTTTTTTTTTTTTTGGAACGGAATATAATTTATTCATTATTACTTTCATCCACCATAAGTACATCAGAAATCGACGCCTTCGCTATGCAATGAGCAACATATTTCGAAGATCTCCGAATACAGGTAAAGCTAACTCTGTCGATCTTATTAAAAATGGACCTACAAATATACAAGCACAACTCTTTCTTTATCTATCATGTCCTCACTGCAATCCAAATGGATGGATAAATTTCTCCAAGAAACAAACTAACAATTTGCGTAGGATTTTTGTTCTCTTTTTTAAAGTCTGTTTTCTTTCAACGTCCTGAAAATAATCTGAAGCCAGCCTATGCTAGTAAAATAAGCCAATGGCAGGGACCTGAGAGAGAGAGAGAGCCAACAGGATACGATCCACAAGACAAACACTTACAATATTTTAGTGAAAATATGTCCTATACGATATTCGAACCTGCATTGCCGAAGGATTTCTCCCCACGTCACCTCAGGCCTTACCAAGCCGTTTATGCCCCTGGGGACTAGAACTGTCATGATCGGTCCTGGGGTAAGGTGATCTAGGCGGTCACCCAAATGTGAAAAAAAAAATTCAATAAATAGTTTTTTTTTGGGAATATATACATATATCTCTCCAAATAATAGAATAAAAATAATATTTATTATATATAGCTATGAAAGTATTACTTAACCTAACAATAAACCTTTGTATTTTAGTTTTTACCTTACTACGAGGTCAATGGATCAATTCCTCCCGTCAATACATTTGATTTTTCTTTTTCGTTCTAAGTGCCACAATCTATGCTTCTAGCGTTTTCGTTTAATATAATAGTTCCATTTGAATTTTTTAAAAACATTTACTAATTTTCAAATAATGAATATTAATTTCACATCACAATTTTGTAGAAGGGCTAATTTAATACTTTCATTATCAAATTGGCTAATAATATTGACACTATACTTTTTTATAACCAAAAATTTGGCTAATTTAATACTTTCATTATCAAATTGGCTAATTATATTGTCTCTAACTTTTTAAATTAAATTTCGTTCTCGACCTATCATTCATTGGTATATCTTGTATTCAATTAGGGTTCTATCCAAAAGTTTTGATGCAAAAAGTTATTAAATATTTTAAATGAGTAAAAAATAACAAATAGTTAACTGCAATTATATATTTTCTCTCTTATCTGAATGTATACTGACAACAAAACTTGGATGAAAATTATTATTATTTGATGCAAGGAGTACTAATTGATTGAACGTTGTAGAGAGAATAAAAGATAAAAATTATATAGATATAGATGTAACAATACTTAAATTTCATGGACTATTAATATAAATAAAAGTGGTGTGTTTATAAAAAAAAATGAGGTATCAATATATTTACCCAATCAAATTTCCAAATCTATACTTCTACAAGATAAAGACGTAATTAAAAGTCTTATAAACATGAGAAGTATTAAAATTATTGAAATGAAACCATTAGAACCGTGCTTTTTTTAAAAATATTATAGGGAGATTGTAAGGAGAGGAATTGAACTATGCTAAAAGGTGTGGAAAGATACTCTTGTTTGATTGACATATTTTCATGAAAAAAACTAATTTTTCACTTAAATTCTCACAAATGTGCCATTTGATTGGCTTTTTCTCACTTTTGGTTACGTGACCATATTTTTCAAGGAAACAAGAAAAATATTTTCCTTAGAGGCCTAGGTAATTGGTTTTTCAGGGAATTAGAATTCTATATTTTTTAAAATATTGATTATTTTTAACTTAAAAATATAGAAAATTGCAAAATACGTACGTGAATCAAGAATTTCTCCTTTTCTGTTTTTCGGAGTTTTTATGTTATATGTTATTTCTTGTCAAAGTTAACGAATATAAGACCTTATGGTCATTTCAAAATGTCTAATTATAGATCGTTGTTGGAGTCTATACATTTGTTTTATCTTTATATAATATGCATGCACAAATCACTCACTGAATTTCATGTAATTATTATTTTTTTTGTGTATAAGCTTTTACTTATTAAGCGCATCAATGGAATAGTTGCTTCCATTAAAATTATTCACTGAATTATGATTAAATCGTCTGATATGACCATAATTGTCAAAACTTCTCACTCTATATACTCTATCTTTATAACTATTCTCAATTTTGCTCATTGTATCACCATGGTATGTGAAAGAAAATTATGCAAGACGAAAACTTAATGAGTGTTATATTGGTTCATTAGTTATCTTTTTTTCTATTCGTTGTTATTTGATTTCTTCCCAAATATAAACATATATTCAGCTCAAAATTAGTGCTCCGTAACTTTTAACAAATAAAAAAATTTGGTAAATAAAAAAAATTACATGGAAACAAGTAAAATTTCTGAAAAATACTAATGACTATCTAGTAATAAAATTTGAAAAAAAAAAAGACTGTTTCCATGGAAAATAATAGCTATAAAAAAAAAAAGATTAGAAAACAACAACTATGTAGAAAATTAAGTAAATCAAATACGTGTAATTGACATTTCCCATGAAAATTAAGTCTAGGGAATTCAATTATCTATAATTCATTTCATTTCCACACATTTTCCATGCTTGCAATCAAACAGTACATTAGTGTTTTATTAGGTGATTACTAGTTATTTCACCGGCGCGTTGCATTAGATGATAATACCAAGCAATTCAAGAGGATTAAAAATGATTGTATGAAAAATATTTAAACTATAATATTTCATCACTTGCGTGTGTGTAAAGAAAAATAATATATATAAGTGTTACTCATAATACGATATGTAACATCCCGAAAATTTCTACAAATTAATGTAAGCAACAAAATTGTTACTTTGAAAGAAATATTTGAATTTGTATAATTTATGTGATAGGATTTGGAGATTATTATCAACATATCTTATAATTGTATGGATACATTGCATTAACAATGGTAGAGAATTCTCTAGAATAAGGCCATATGTCATTTTTAGCTATAAAAATGGGTAGTTCATGATTAACTTGCCAAATATCTAGGACACTTGGTAGTTTAATGATTAATTAACTTGATGACTTGCCAAATATCTAGGACACTTAATAGTTTATGATGAACTAACTTGATAATTAGTCAAGTGTAGGGACATTTGGTGGCTTTCTCATTAGTGGATTTGAAAGGCTAATTAAACACAATTAACTCCTAACTTCTATAAAAGCAAAACAATTGGATCAAAGCTTTCATACACCAACCCATCCACTGTCCTTCCCCCCCATATATATATATATATATATATATATATATTGTTCCGTATTTATAGTATAAAACTATATAGTATTTAGATACTTCGGTTTTTTACGTGTGGGAGACAAGTGAGGAATATCCATCTTTCGGAAAATCAAATTAATGCGAGTAATCTAATACTTTGCTTCCCTTTCTACATGCATAAGTTTTGATGAAATAAGCTTGTATTTTAATTGGTGATTTCTTTGAGACAAACATGGATTTTGATGCATTATTATTGAAAGAAAGATTGGTTTATTGTATTTGTATCACTAGTTAATGCTCTACCCATTTTGTATTAAATTGTTTTGAATGGTTTCCTACACTATGACCTATTCAATGATCTCGAGATAAGGAAGCTTAATGTGGTATTTGCTTTGAATTGGAACTTCGGTATGGGTCTACCGAGGTTCATTGTGGATCCACTTAATTAAATTGATATGAATCTTGC
This sequence comes from Nyctanthes arbor-tristis, assembly GCA_963692815.1. Classification (NCBI taxonomy): domain Eukaryota; kingdom Viridiplantae; phylum Streptophyta; class Magnoliopsida; order Lamiales; family Oleaceae; genus Nyctanthes; species Nyctanthes arbor-tristis. The sequence goes on along the minus strand of CAVNYN010290685.1, from coordinate 13,178 downwards.
GCACGCCACGGGTAATAGTTTAACTAGTGATATGGCCCATTTGTGCATCCAAATGCTTTGTGACATACATGATTTATCGAAAATGCATTTCATATTTGAAAGGCAAATCAATTTATTATGTTATTCACTGAGTACTTTTGTACTCACCCCATCTTTTATAATCTTGTAGGTATTAAATTATAAACTTTGTGGCCCGATCGTCTTAAAGGCGGAGAGGGTATATGTATGTGATCGAAACTTTGATATATGACCAGGGTTTCGTTGTGGGTGGCCACAATAATTATTAATTATCAGAGTGCGCAGCAAAAGCGCTTCGATGTTTTGAACTGTATTTGTATTAATTTTTAATCGTTAAAGGCTTTCGCTATTGTGAAAAATTCGGTTCGTCACAGTTCCGCAGCCTACCCGCGGGCAACAGAAAAAATTTCTTTGGAATTTGATTTGTTCTATGTGGTCGCAGGGAATTACTCTATGCGCCAGCATAGCGTAAAAAAACAGCATTTTCCGAAATTTTGCACTGAGGTCCCTGAACTTCCTATTTTCGTGCAGATCAGTCTAAAATAACTATTTTATGCACTTTTAAGCCCTGAAATCTATTTCTTTCTCATAATTAACCCCTAGTTCGATTGGAAAGATTTCCTTTTGGCTATTTTGCACCCAAAGTAATCCTTGTAGGTTATTATTTAACCTATTTTGAATAGATTTCAAATAAATTGTATAATTGGATTGTTCAGGCTTTGAACACTTAATTTTTGTAAATTCATGGTATATGCTTTTGAAAATGATAGTCACCGTTACAACGCTTAGCAAATTTCAAGGACGAAATTTATTTAAGGGGGGTAAATTGTAACATCCTGGAAATTTCTACAAATTAAGGTAAGCAATAAAATTGTTACTTTAAAAGAAATACTTGAATTTGTATAATTTATGTGATAGGATTTGGAGATTATTATCAACATATCTTATAATTGTATGGATACATTGCATTAACAATGGTAGAGAATTCTCTAGAATAAGGCCATATGTCATTTTTAGCTATAAAAATGGGTAGTTCATGATTAACTTGCCAAATATCTAGGACACTTGGTAGTTTAACGATTAAATAACTTGATAATTTGCCAAATATCTAAGACACTTGGTAGTTTAACGATGAAATAACTTGATAATTTGCCAAGTGTAGGGACATTTGGTGGCTTTCTCCTTAGTGGATTTGAAAGGCTAATTAAACACAATTAACTCCTAACTTCTATAAAAGCAAGATAATTGGATCAAAGTTTTCATACACCAATCCCTCCACCGTCCTTCCCCCCTCCCCCCCCACACACACATATATATATTGTTCTATATTTATAGTATAAAACTATATAGCATTTAGATGCTTCAGTTTTTGACGTGTGGAAGACAAGTGAGGAATATCCATCTTTCGGGAAATCAAATTAATGTGAGTAATCTAATACTTTGCTTCCCTTTCTACATGCATAAGTTTTGATGAAATAAGTTTGTATTTTAATTGGTGATTTTCTTGAGACATACATGGATTTTGATGCATTATTATTGAAAGAAATATTGGTTTATTGCATTTGTATCACTAGTTAATGCTCTACCCGTTTTGTATTGAACTGTTTTGAATTGTTTCCTACACTATGACCTATTCAATGATCTCGGGATAGAGAAGCTTAATGTGGTATTTGCTTTGAATTGGAACTTCGGTATGGGCCTACTAGGGTTCATTGTGGACTCACTTAATTAAATTGATATGAATCTTGCGCACGCCACAGGTAGTAGTTTAACTAGTGATAGGGCCCATTTGTGCATCCAAATGCTTTGTGACACACATGATTTATCGAAAATGCATTTCCTATTTGAAAGGTGAATCAATTTATTATGTTATTCACTGAGTACTTTTGTACTCACCCTTCATCTTTTATAATCTTGTAGGTATTAAATTATAAACTTTGTGGCCGGATCGTCCAAAGGCGGAGAGGGTACATGTATGTGATCGAAACTTTGGTATATGGCCAGGGTTTCGTTGTGGGTGGCCACAATAATTATTAATTATCAGAGTGTGCAGCAAAGCGCTTCGATGTTTTGAACTGTATTTGTATTAATTTTTAATCGTTAAAGGCTTCCGCTATTGTGAAAAATTCGGTTCATCACACGATATCTTTCATTAATAAAAATAAAAAATGGTCTACAAAAAAAACTAACGAAAACATCAAGAAAATTTGCCAATACTAGAACCAGACCGGAAAACAATCCGACGGTGTGAGATAAAGACGGATACGGTTCACCAGTTCACAATAAAACTTTTTCTCAATAATGATCTATTAAAATTTTGAACTTTTTAGAAGCTCAAAGGCTATAAGTTAAGGCTCTATTATGTATAACCCTTCAAGTAGTTTAATGTAGGTATACATCCTCAACTCTTTTAACTAAATAAACAATGTAGGATTCTCTTTTTATATTGGAAGTCACATTTTCAATGACTCTTAAAAGAAAAATAAAATTTCAACCTTTTTTTTAAATGATAAAAATAAAAAAATGATAAAATTGAATGTTCTTTTTTTTTTACATTATTTTAGGTAAAAATTAATTTATTTCAATCATTTAATAAAAACCAGTCTGATGATCTTGAACCGTTAGCTTTTCCGGTTCGATGACCTGTTTGATTTTCTGAACATTTGCGAATACTTGAATCAATCATTTTATAGTTTGATGACCGGTCCGGATTTCTGAACATTTGCGAATATTGAAATCAATCCGGAGGGCAACGCACATGTGTGAGATAAAGACGGATATAGTTCATCGGTTTATAATAAACATTTTTTCAATAATAATATATTAAAATTTTAAACTTTTTGAAGTTCAATGCCTATAAGCTAAGACCCAATTATTCATAACTCTTATCCAAGTAGTTTAATGTAGACATATATCCCCATTTCCTTTTCCTAAATAACTAATGTGAGACTCCTTTTCTAAGCTCAAAGTCACGTTTTAAATGGCTGTTAAAAATGAATAAAATTTCAACTTTTTTAAAATAGTAAAGATTCAAAAATTATAAAATTGAATGTTTTTTTCCACATTATTTTAGGTAAAAATTAATTTATTTTAATTATTTAATTAAAACCGGTCCGGTTTTCTTAATGTTTGCGAAAATTGGAATCAATTTAGAAAATAATTTGATAGTATGAGATAAAGACGGATACGGTTCACAATAAATATTTTTTTCAATAATGATTCATTAAAATTTTAAACTTTTTGGAAGTTCAAAGCTCATAAGTTAAGACCCGATTATACATAACTTTCTCCAAGTAGCGTAATATAAGCATACATCATCATTATTTCTTTTCACTAAATAACCAATGTGAGATTCTTTTTCTATACCCAAAATCACATTTTAAATGGCTCTTAAAAATAAATAAAATTTTAACTTTTTTTTAAACAGTAATGAATAAGAAATTATAAAATCGATTGTCCTTTTTCCCATTATTTTAGGTAAAAGTTAATTTATATCAATTATTTAATTAAAACCGAGCTGATGATCTTTTTGGAAGTTTAAAGCCTATAAGCTAAGGCCATATTATGCTTAACCCTTCTCTAAGTAGCTTAATATAGACATACATCCTTAATTCTTTTTGCTAAATAACCAATATAAGATTTCCTTTCTATGCCCAAAATCACATTTTCAATTGTTCTTAAACCATAATGTTGATCATTTGTGTGTAAAAAAAAAAAAACAATATAAGTGTTATCCGTAATGAAAGAAGATTAAAAATGTCATTAAAAAAAATCTAAGGAAAACATTGAAGAAAATTTGTGAATACTGAAACCAATTCAGAAAACAATCTGACGATGTGATATAAAGATAGATATGGTTCACAATAAATATTTTTTAAATAATGATCTATTAAAATTTTGAGCTTTTTGGAAGCTCAAGTCCCATAAACTAAGATTTTATTATATATAACTATTCTCCAAGTAACTTAAAATAGGCATACATCTTCAAATTTTTTCACTAAATAACCAATGTAAGATTTCCTTTTAATGCCCAAAGTTACATTTTCAATGGCTGTTAAAAAAAAATAGAATTTTAAACTTTTTTTAAATGGTAAGGAGAAAAAAACTATAAAATCGAATATTCTTTTTCCACATTAGTTTAGGTAAAAATTAATTTATATCAATTATTTAATCAAACCTGGTCCGATGACCTTGAACCGTTAGTTTTTTCAATTCGACAACCGATCTGATTTTCTAAACATTTGCGAATGTTGGAGTCAATCTGGAGAACAATTAGACGGTGTGAGATAAAGATGGATATAGTTAATAATAAATATTTTTTTCCAATAATGATCAATTAAAATTTTAAATTTTTTGGAAACTCGGGCCCATAAGCTAAGGTCCTATTATACATAACTATTCTCTAAGTAGCTTAATTTAGGTATACATCCTCAATTCCTTTTACCAAATAACCAATGAGGGATTTCTTTTTTATGCCTAAAGTCATATTTTCAGTTACTCTTAAAAAATGAATAAAATTTCAATATCTTTTTAAACAGTAAAGATAAAAAAAGATTATAAAATCAAGTGTTCTTTTTTCCATGTTATTTTAAATAAAAATTAATTTATTTCAATTATTTAATTAAAATCGGTCTAATCACTTTGAATCATTAGCTTTTTCGATTCGATAACTGGTCTTATTTTCTGAACATTTGCGAATACTGAAATTAATCTGGAAAATAATCTAACCGTGTGATAAAAAACAGATACGATTTATCGGTTCACAATAAACTTTTTTCATTAATGGTCTATTAAAATTTTGAATTTTTTGGAAACTCAAGACCTATAAGTTGGGGCTATATTATGTAGAAGCCTCTCTAATTAATTTAATATAGGCCTACATCCTCAATTTTTTTCACTGAATAACCAATGTGAGATTCGCTGTCTATGCCCAAAGTCATATTTTCAATGGCTCTTAAAATAGGAGTAAAATTTCCACATTATTTTAGGTAAAAATTAATTTATTTCAATTATTTTATTAAAATCGGTCCGATGACTTTAAATAGTTAGCTTTTCTGGTTCGGTAACCGATCTGATTTTCTAAACATTTGTAAATACTGAAATCAATTTGGAAAACATTCTGACAGTGTGAGATAAATACAGGTACAATTCACTGGTTCACAATAAACTTTTTTTTATTAATGATCCATTAAAATTTTAAACTTTTTAGAAACTCAATACCTATAAGTTAATGCACTATTATATATGCATTACCCTTCTCTAATTAGTTTAATATATGCCTACATTCTCAATTTTTTCACTAAATAACCCATGTGAGATTCCCTTTCTGCCAAAAATCATATTTTCAATGGCTCTTAAAATGAGAATAAAATTTCAACATTTTTTTAGATAAAAATTAATTTTATTTTCAATTATTTAATTAAAATTGGTCTGATGATTTGAAATGTTAGTTTTTCTAATTCAATGATAAGCCTGGTTTTCTAAACATAGGCAAATATTGGAACCAATTCGGAAGCAATCCGATGGTGTAAGATAAATTGAAATAAAAAATTAAAAAAATCGATCGGAAATAAAACTACTCAAAATAAAAAGTAGAAATTTTAAATGTATAGAGAGTGATTTGAGAATATTCTTAGATATAATGAGTTCTATTAGAGGAAGGAATGAAAATGTGGATAAAAAAAGATATATATTTTTGGATAAAATGAAATATGATTTGGTGATTAGGATTAAAAATTAAAAAAATATAGTGATAACAACAATAATAAGGTAAATCAAATATATCTATAAATAATATAAAAAACGGAAATGAAAGATAAAAAGGGGAATCTATAAATTAGTAATTAGTAATAAATTAAAAATGTAAATAAAATTAAAAAGTAAATAGAAATGAATGGTATGATTAAGAGATAAAATCAATGGCCAAGATGAGAGATACCAATTTAGCAAGTATTTTTGGACCCAAAAAAAATGAAAGGCTATCTTACTTTTAAGTATATATATAGAAAAATGAAATGAAAGATAAAAAAGAGAATCTATAAAATAGTAATAAATTAAAAATGTAAATAAAATTAAAAAGTAAAATGAAAATAAATGGCTAAGATTAGAATATAAAATCAATTGCTAAGATGAGAGATAATAATTTAGCAAGTGTTTTTTGGGCGGGAAATTGTGAAATAAAAACTATCATGCTTTTAAGTATATAATATAATAATATATATAATGATATAGATATATAGAAAAAAGGAAATGAAAGATAAAAAAAAGAATCTATAAATTGGTATTAAAAATGTAAAGATAATTAAAAAGTAAAATGAAAATGAATGACTAAGATTAAGATATAAAATCAATGGCAAAGATGAGAGATACTAATTTAACAATTGTTTTTGGGTGGGAAAAAGTGAAAGTAAAACTATCATGCTTTTAAGTATATATATGTATAGATATAGATTAGTGATGGTAATACACATATACTCTTACTCTGTGAATATATTTCACGTTTTGTGAAATTCATTTATATTAAAGAAAAACTTGCGGATTAAAAACATATCTAATTTACTATGTGATTTGCCACCGCCCGATCCGCTTTGCAATTTGCGGATCATGAGGGTAATAACAATTATATAATCTTTTTATGAGACAATAATAATTTTTTCATAAATCAGCCCCGTTGCCATCACTACTGGAGACCAAGACCACCTTTAGAGGACCTTAAGGCCCATTCCACCCCACTTGCAGGAACTAAGTCCACTTCTTGTTCTTGGTGTCGGGTCACCTCGTTTGGCCCACCATGACGGCTACTGTTTAAGGAAAATTGATTGAGAATTTTTTAGGCTTTGCTAGCAAATTGATTATATTTTTCCATTTTTGTTTGTTTTATAAAATCAAATTGATCGTATTTATTACAAGAATTAGTTCAAACTAATCAAATTTACATATCTTGAGAGTCACATACAACAAAAATATTCACTACTTTAGTTAAGAGTATATTTCTATTTCAAAATGAAAACAAATTGTTAACTTTCCTTTGTAAAAGGTTTCAAATTTTTACACTGGGAACCATAAAATAATAACTTAAGGTGGTAGATGCTTAACCATTTAAGGAAAATTCATTTCTTCTAAAAAAAAAAATATGTAGAATTGTATAATTTATTTTGGTTCTTCTTTCGGCACCGTTTTGATTATTGAAGAAGTCTCAAGAGATAACTTTGTCACGTCATATTCGGTAAGATGATGTATGGTTAATTCAATACAATACAATGTATAAGAAAAGTAGACTAGAACTATAATTGATTATTATGAACATTTGTCATTCGACGCCTAATTCTCAACGGTGAACACGTTTCTTGACAATAGTTAGCGGCAATGCTTATCTTATATATTTAAAAAGGGAAAAACAAAAACACACGTTACATGTATAGTATTAAGAAAATGAAAATTTTTAGTACATAGCAATAAAACCAAATGCCATATAGAAAATTGTTGTCCTTATTGTTTAGCAAAATGGAAACGGTTAAATCTCCATCTTATTCATACAAAGACACGAGGGGGTACAGAACTAAGACAATATATATTACAGTATATAACTTTATAATAATTTATTTATTTGTTCAGTATTGCATGTTAAAGACAATTTAATCGTGTTGAAGTATTAAAATAAATGGTGTGAAAGGTAGTGTAAGTTTATTAATTCAATTTTCATCCTCATATAATTTATGCTTGTTGTGCACGCATATATAGCATAAATTTCAAGCTTTTGTTTAAGAAAACCGTGTGAACGAGACATATATAGTAGCATTGTTTCACTTTATGGATTAAGTGATAACTGACAGTTAGAGCTTGCTTGCTTGAAATGAATGAGTGAGACGTCTAATTTTTTATTTGAAAAATGAAAAACAATTTTTGAAATAATGAAAAGTGTTTAGAAAAGTCAAGCCAAGATATTTATGGTTTTAAATGGACGGATACAATGGTTGGAGTGTGAACGGAGCCACGCATGCCAAGAAAATTTTGAAATAATTTGTTTTTTATTAGTAATTAATTATATTCTTGAAAGTTGGGAGACAACCTTCTTATTGGAATATGTCAGGTGGGGAACAATAAAATTCAAGGATTAAATGACTAAAACAACCCCCCTATGTTGGGAATTTTTTTTTTCTTAAATTTATTTTGGAGGAGTAGGGAAAATGAAAAATAAAAGTAGGATGGAATTAGATTTTTACGCAGGTTTTTTTTTTTAATTTTTACGTAGGTTTTTATTACTCCCAAAAAATTAAAATTTTTGTGCATATCCTTTTGAAAGATTTGATCAAATTCATTAAATAATATTTTGACATTAATGTCACGATGATAAGATATAACTGTTATATACTATCTCCGTCTAATGATTTGGTTTCATTTTCCTTTTTGGGATTCCTAAATATATGGTCTCATTTTTATAAAGAGTCTAATTTATAGTATTATATTACTTTACAAATTTAGAGTCTCTTTCCAAAATCTCTAGAAGGTTTTATTACAAACACTTCCACCCATGTGGCCTGCAAATCTCCCAGAGGTTTTGTATGGATGCAAGCTATGTGTATTTTACAAGTTATACATATTTAAATACACATGGCATGTATCTAAATACGCCAAGTATGGTCGGAGGTTTTGTTTTTGAAAAAGGGACTATTTAATTCAAAGTTTAAATAAATTATTATTATAAGTTACAATCAAGCACATTAAAGAACAAGTGTTTGTAATTTTTGAGTGTCATAACCAATAAAATTTCCAATCCCCAAATAAAGAAACTCGAACATACTAAACATTTACAGTGTCCTGCCTTTATTAGACAATAATTTTATTAGTACCATTCTTGTATTGGTAAAAAGGGAAAATATCCTTAACAACAATATCTATTGGAAACAGAAGAAATTGGAGTTGACTTTTTTGCTGAGAAATTTCACAAACGTTGACCCCAGAGTCTTAGCTCCTTGATAGATTACCAAAGCTAGAAGAAGAGGAAGCATGAGGTCATTTATTTATTATTATTAAAATTTTTCAACTGATCAAGATTTCAATAGATTTCATACAGGACTAAATAAGTCAACTTTTGGGTTAAATTAAAGTCAAGTACGTAGGAAGAATTCTTCCTTTTTATTTAAGAAAGAAAATCCACAAACTTGTCCATGGAAGGTGCACTTTGGTAATGTCCTATTTTGTTTGTGACTTTATCCATTTGTCAAAAAAGTTTAGATACTTTAACATAATAGAAAGCTTGTTTGCATTTACAAAAAGACATGCTATTTTTTTCCTTTTTCATATATATAAAACTATTCTTTTTAAAGTTTTTTAAACAGATAAAAGATACGTAAAATAACTCTATTAAAAACGAACATTTAGTTAGTCGATTTAGTTTACTTTAGTCAATTGGCAAAATCATTACTTGATAATAAATTACTTTTAAAAAAAAAAAAATCTCTACAGAAATGGTTACAGATTTGATGCGGCAACAACCTAGGTAAATTTTTTTTACCGAACATCATGATAAATCATTGTGAAACAATGGTCAAATTGTTTCGGTAAAATTTTCTATAGAAGTCAGCTTTTTTTAAGAATTTACCCTGGTGAAAAATATAGGTTTTGTTTTGAATGATAATAATCACAAACAAAATTGATTTTAATGGATGGGATATATACTGCAATCATCCATGCATAATTATTGGCTTTCATAATAATTAAGCTGTTAAAACGTAAAGGTCAAATTATTGCTACCATCATAGTTCTAAATATTTTTATCCTTGTTTTCACCTATCATTTTGATAGTTCAATGAATGATGAATTTTTTGCCTTTAAAAAAAATTTTGCTCATCCATATTTTGACCTCTATCTAATAATTAAAACGTATTCATGTACTCATATATCATTGCATATATGGTTCGTGTTTATATATTTGTATATAATTTGCTATAAAGGGGATGGGTAATTTATAAGTATGATGAAATAGATTGTTCCAGTTCAATACAATCATGATTTGATTATTGCTAGGAGCATCAATCATTATGTTGGGTAAAAATATCACTCATAGTACTTGCAACGAAATTATACCCATACGAAAATAAATTGATATTATGATGGTGCTAACCAAGAATGCCAAATTTGAAACGTCACCGTACAAAAGATATGAAGTAACTTTGCCGCTTCATTTTTGGATTGACTCCAACAAGAGAGTGTGAATGTTCGATATATATATATATACAGTATGAGTATTCATTTCCGTATGGTTGTTTTTATGTCATCACTAATTTGCCCCTTGCAATGCAAACGTATCCCACCCTCCCACCGTATATAACCCAAAATCAAGCTTGGAAAATCCATTCCAATCCACTCCTCTTTAGGGGTGAACATAGTTCGGTTTGAGCGGTTTTTGATTTAATTTCAAATTAAATCACAAGATATAATTTGCAGAAATTGTAAACCAAACAAACCATTTTATTTTTCAAACCAAACCAAACTTTTTTTTTTTTTGGTTTGGTTCGGTTTTAAAACAGGGTTCATTTTTTTTTTAATGAAAAAAAGGTAAAAACCATGTATCTATTGACAAAATGAGAATATATTTGAATCTGATAAATTTATAAATATAAATCTTTTATTACACTAATATATGTGTTTTGAATGCTAATACCAACTTCAAGCTAAAAAGAATATTCAATTTTATTAAAAGACTAACACACAACTAACAAAAGGTGAAAAATGCCTTGGAGCATATGTTCTTAAGATAAGAAATTGTTAGAATTTGCTTATTGAAGTGCTATTTGGTCTAAAATCTTCCAAAAAATATGTTCAATCAACTTGCAATAATTTCTCTTTAAAATAATTCCAAAAATTGGTTCATTGAAATGTCAAAATCACTCATTTAATTTGACATATATAAAGCGCTGTTCGATTTGATTTAAAAGGTTTTTCAAACGTCGAAACCTAAAACAAACAATTTAGAGCGGTTTGTAAAATTTTAAAACCAAACCAAACCTTTTCAATTTTTAAACTCACCCCATCCAAACCACTTTAGCGAATTGGTTCGGTTTTTCGGTTTGACGGTTTATTTACTCACCCCTACTCCTCTTGGTCCTATCTTCAATATAGACATGCGCATTATTCATCTACTCGATAGAAATGTTTCAGTATCAAATAGATCATGGGACGTCCAACTCTCTTATTAGAACTTACATATACAATTCATCTTATATAACAATATTCAACATTAATCTTGAAGATCTACCCAAGTTTCAAAGATTCCTAAGCAAACTAGCATTTAATCCAATAAATAGAATATATATGGTACAAAGAATTGATTTACCAAGAAACTTCATTTGTCATATAGAAAATTACACTTCTCAGAGCAATCAACTGCGCTGCTTGGGCTTTTAACTTGGGACGCGAAAAATAACGGACTAATTAATGTATAAATTCAGGGGCAAAATTAGAAAATGAAAATTAATTAATGACGAGCAGTGGCTGGATTTAATTAGGAATGGACCAGTTGTGTCGTTTTTAAGGTGGGAACCACGACAACCAAGCCAACAGATGAAGATTAAAAGCAAAGTGGGAAAAGGAAGGAAAGGAAGGTAGCCTCCCATTTCCGTTCTTTTTCTCTCCGCCTTCCTCTGCACGTGAATGCCCGTCTTGTCATACTCTCTTCTTCCTGCTTGTGTATTTTCTTCTATCCTTTCATTTGATAAGCTTCTTATAATTTTTGGGCTTTTAAAATTTTTAACAATTTCAGTTTCTGGGACTTTTGTTGAAGAGTGCTGTCAAGAAACCCCCCTTTTGGTTTTAATTTCTTGCTCTGTTGGAGCATCCAATCATGGGCAATTGTGTTGGTTCCACCGCAAGAATTGATGCCACTCTCAGCACCCTATCCGGTATTTTCATTTCCTCTGTTCACTAATTTTGTTTTCTCGGTTTCCTTTTGGGTTAAAAGACTGAGACTCTAATTTCTCTTGATTATACTAACTCTTAAGAGTCTGTTTTCCATTGTGAAGTTCGAATCTTGATTGGCTTGGCTTGGCTTGGTTTGATTAAGGGTTTGGCCTCATCCCCAAAAGATAAATCCTTGCAATTTGCAAAAAGCAAACCTTGGGTTTGGTGGGCTATGGTTCTGACGATTTTTGGATATAATCATTATCATAAATTTTTGTTCTTAGTTGTGATTCATTATTATGTGTATTAGTTGAAGTTCCCCTGCAATTCTCCCTTCTTTTCGCTTTTTGAGTATTCAGTTGGAGAACCTGTTGCCAGTCATCTTACTCTGCCTTTCTGTTTGGGATGGAAGAATTAATTATCTCAGTTGATAATTTCTTGTTTGTGAGTTAATCACAGAAAAATCAAGACATAATAACAAAGCTTCCACGGATCATTATGATTGAAATTTCAAATTCCAGTTCTGTTTATGATGTTTCAAGCCGATTCATTTAATTAAATGTCACTTTAAAGAGGAAGTAGTAGAAATGATTTTAATTTGTTGATATGTCACTTTAAAGAGGAAGTAGTAGAAATTATTTTAATTTGTTGAATATCAAGCTGGTGATGGTGTCTTTTTGTGTTTAAGGTTCTAAGAATTATCTAGTTTGTCTATGCATTTATGGTCTGGTCTCCGTGAGGAATGGACTAACTCACCTAAAATGATGATCTTTCCTAAAAAGTAAATAAAATTCTGTAATGTTATCTAGAAACCCTTTGTGGAATAGTTGGATAAAATAGTTTTATGGTGATAATTTAATGGTACAACCTTTATATCTTGACTATATCCATTTTGTGTGTTTCAGAAGCTTCGAAGATTCCAAGAAGTTCCTTAGCTCCATCTAGCATAAGTGTTCCCTCTCACAGTAGCAAAAGCAGTGTTCACAGCCTACCCACTCCTAGATCTGAAGCTGAAATTCTGTCATCCCCTCATGTTAAGCCCTTCACATTTAACGAGTTAAAGAACGCAACCAGAAACTTTCGACCAGATAGTCTTCTTGGGGAAGGAGGATTTGGTTGTGTTTTCAAAGGATGGATTGATGAGAACACTCTTACTGCTGCAAGACCGGGATCTGGACTGGTCATTGCTGTGAAGAAGTTGAAGCCTGAGGGCTTCCAAGGCCACAAGGAGTGGTTGGTATGTTTTCATTCCAATCCATGGC